>CATOAI010000001.1:0-14244 GCA_951361185.1 Ochropacha duplaris
CAGCCAGTTTATTGTTATTAGTTTGAAAAATGGCATGTATGAGAATGCAGACAGCGTATTTAAAGTGTTTCTTAAGGATGGTAAGTCGAATATCTGTCAAATAAAGTGAAGTTATTGTTCCCCCTTTTTCAATTATTTTTTTATTTTTCTTAGTCCCCATGTCCAAACAAGATAATTTTAATTTCGAGGATTCTGATGACAATGAAGAATTAGATGATATTTCTCTATTTCAATATTCCGGGGGCGAGTCTGAGAACTCTGATGGTGAGTTTGATTATGATGCCGAAGAGAGAGATTTTAAGTCGACTGTTCTCAGATTGAAGCTTAGAGCAGAAGATAATTTTAATATTAGGCATTTGATGGTAGCCATTTGTAGTTTGTTATTCTTTATACTCACTTTTGTGTTTATTAATACTAAAGTGAGTATTAAGGATAAAGGCGGTGAGTTTTCCGAGATCAGGCTTGGGATTATTTTCCTCAATCTATTTTTATCCTCCATTATTATAATGTTCCTCTCCTTTTTGTTTTACAGACTCCCTTGTTTTTATATTAGTGAGTTATCAGAACACTTGTCTATTATTGTAGTTTGCATTTTCTACATATGCCTGTTTTTCTATCATAGATCCAATTGTTGTATTCCGCAGACCCAAGGAGTCGAAATATACATAGGCGACTTGCTTAATATTATTCTGATTTCTACTTTCCTTTTTGCCGGTTTAAAAGTTTGGTCCCAGAGTATTGGTCTGAATTTTAATTACCAGATTTATATAGAAAGAATTAGGAAGTGTCTAGTCGAGGACACTTTTCTGAGTATGTTTAAGAGAAAGAATAATCCCAAGAGGATTGTCAGTCTGATGAAGTCCTTTGTGACTGAATGGCGGATGGATTTGGCTCGTAGAAGATTACTTTTTAAAGAGTTTCAGAAGAATTATAAGACCAGTTTTAGGAAGCTAGAGAGATATAAATCCAATGCCTTAAAACAGGCCAATAGTCTCCATTTCAGGGCCCTCACGAATTACAGGGTGACTTATATTTCTGATATATCTAACCTATTTAATAATAACGAGTATATTAATTATAATATGAAAATGGATGATATAAAAATGGATAATCAATACACAGATTTCAGAAATTATTCCGACGAGGAGAAGAATGGCACACCGAATATTGAAATTTCACCCGTTGCCCGAGCTCTTATTAAAATATTAGATCTCCCTCTTAAATACAGACTAGATGGAAATGGTTTCTATAGGATTATTAAGAGGGTAGACAGAGAGAAATACATCCTGAGTAAGAATCTTGAGCAGATGAATGCTGCTTTAGACCGTGTATGTATTTTTGTACAGTGTCTTATAATAATAATAGCCGCCCTTATGCTTTATATAAAAGTGTCCAAGGAACTTGCTTCTACTGCTGGTGTGATCTCAGCCATATTCGGTACCCAAATTATCTCTAATTCCTTCTCCGCCAATGCTATTAATAGCCTGATATTCCTTTTTATAATCCATCCTTACGATATTGGTGACAGAATATTTGTAAATTTGGATAATAAATTAGAGAATCTGGTAGTCCAAGAGCTTAATGTCTTCTCGACTGTATTCAGTAGGTGGAATGGGACTTGTGTTTATGTAGCTAATAGCTTATTATCGACTAAATTAATAACGAATATTAGGAGAAGTGAGATTATAGCAGATTCCCACAGGATCCAGATTAATGCAAGAACTGACCAGAGTAAACTTTTAAGCCTTAAAAGTACAATAGAAGCCTTTCTTAGAAGACACACAGAAGACTTTACTGAGTACTGTATGGTGAATTACGACTTCATTGAGAATAGTAATAAGTTACATATGAAGATTTATATGCAGTATAAGACTAATTCACAGAACTACGAGCAGTATTTAAAGCGGAAAACTAACTTCCTGTCATTTCTTAATAGGACACTACAGGCACTAGATATTGAATATTGTCTCCCTCCTCAGAGAGTTGTAATTAAGAAGTAAGATGATTAATAAAGAAAACAGGTATATTAATATAGGACTGATATAAAATAAACAAACTTTGTAAAAAAAAACTAAGAACATATTGTAGAAAAATCAAATATATCAGTATAATACATATAAATATAAAAACACCTAAAATACTTAATGTTTAATTTAGGCAAATTAATATAAAACATTTTTCTAAAACAGTCTAAATATAATTCGATCTTAACTTACTCTATTGGTAAACATAAACTATATTAAAAGTATTCATATATAAAGTTTAAATATGGATTTTTTTGATTTATCTTTTCCTGAGAAAATAGAATATTGGCGTCGAAAAGAGAAACAATCAAGGGATGAAATTAAGAAGACTTTTATTAAGAAAGTCAGTAAGCCGGTTGATAATTCACTTAAGCTTATTAAAAATGAAAAGTCACTTAAGCTTATTAAAAATGAAAAGTCACTTAAGCTTATAAAAAATGAAAAGTCACTTAAGCTTATTAAAAATGAATATTCACTTTCTAGTAAGTTGAAAAGGAGTCACTTTAATGTGTGTAGTGATCCCTGTATTTTAAAAAAGAGAGCTATTTGTTTTTATAGTGAGTATCCTTCATTTTGGTCGGGTGAGTTTCCCTTTTACTGGTCGAAAGATTATCCATTAATATGGTTGAGTGAGTATAAAAAGTTTAAACTATCAAAATACGATCAGGAGACAGAAAATTCACTTCTTTGTAATACAGAAGTAAAAGCACTTGATTTCCGCAGTGAAGTACATCATCCTGAAAAATCGAGTAACAATATCACAAATTCCAATATTATAAAAAATCTAACTAATAT
Source organism: Ochropacha duplaris (assembly GCA_951361185.1). NCBI lineage: Eukaryota > Metazoa > Arthropoda > Insecta > Lepidoptera > Drepanidae > Ochropacha > Ochropacha duplaris. The sequence goes on from CATOAI010000001.1 coordinate 2,820, forward strand.
AAACCCAACTAATATAATCACACCTAATATAATCACACCTAATATAATCACACCTAATATAAACCCAACTAATATAATCACACCTAATATAATCACAACTAATCACCACATACCAGAATCTTCTCTATACAAGTTATACTGCTTAGAAGTGTCTTTTAATAATAAGAAGTGTTTTCCTCTAAATCCCCCTAAGGGCACATTCGAGTGTCTTCTAAGTGAGCCTGATTTTATAAATCATAAGGATGTATTTTTAGTGTCAGTTGATAGATCTTTTTTTCATAATAATGTGGATTCTGATGAAAGAGAAGATCCATCTTGCTGGCAGATGATTTGTAATTTATTCTCGAAGTTTGTAGAGAGTGTATTTTGGAAGTTTAAGAAGAATAAGGAGATTGAGTATTAATTAATAAAAAATTGGATATTTTACTAAGTAGATATTCAATTGTTACAGGTCTCTTTTCTAAATTTTTGGTTGATATATTTGACTATATATTTTATATTTTCTTATTTATATTTTGTATTTTATATTTTCTTATCTATATAGTCAGTTATAAGATTAAGATATTTCTTATTCTTTCACTTCTAAATATTTAATCTCTCTTTTAATTATCCCTTAATTTATGCATTCTTCTTATGAGTTTCTTTCTGATAGAATCCAGTCTTTGTTTTCTAAATACAGTCTCCCTAAGATCTTTGAGTTATTAGACTACAGTGCAGATGGAGGGAAGCTTACAAGATACAGCATGTTTACGCATATTTGTGATGTCAATAAGAATGATTATATCAATAAGAATGATGATATCAATAATGTCAATAATATAAATATCAATAATATAAATAACAATAATGTCAATGAGATTGATGATATCAGTAATGTCAATAATATAAATGTCAGTAATATCAAGATTCTAGATTCTATACATTTCAATAAGAAGTTAATAGGTCTCTGTCTGGAAATATTCCATACTTCTTTCTTAATCTCAGATGATATTGTAGATAATTCCCTAGTAAGGAGGAATAAACCCTGCTACTACTTCAGGAGGAAGATGGCTACTCTCAGGGACTCCAAGTTCTTAATCAGTCTCATCTACAAGTTCCTAAGGGACTCCCCCTGTAGAAGTGTATTTGAGAAGTCCTTCTTTGATACCTGTCTCGGGCAGACTATCGACACTAAGAAGAAGTCTAGAGTGGACTACAATCTCACCCTGTATAGAAAGATATGCGAGCTTAAGACTTCTTCCTACTCAGTCTATCTTCCACTGGCCTGTGGATACAAGTTTATAAAGAAGGATATCCCTTCATACCTGGAAGATGATCTCACTAATCTAGTCGGACTGATTTACCAGATGAATGACGACTACTTGAACTTCTTCCCTGGGAAGCAGAATAAGACAGGCAACGATCTGGAGGAATATAAACTTACTTACTTCACTGCGAAGATGAATGAAGTGATGAATGAAGTGATGAGTGAAGTGATGAAGGACAAGGCAACGATGACTGAAAAGGCAACGATGAAAGAAAAGGCACTGGAAGTATTTTATAATCAGGAAGGAGTCCCCAATTATATAAGGGAGTGGATAAAAGAATCCTTCCCTAAATATTATGAAGACAAGAAAGCCTTAGTGGATGAATCTAGAAATATGATTAAGGAGGAGGATGAGAGGGATTTACTATTTCTGTATGATATACTGAAGAAATATGAACTTAATTAAAGAATATTTTGTAAAGTCACTTGTAATATTGTGACCTACTTTAGTGTCACTTAATAATGTAACCTACTTTAGTGTCACTTAATTTTGAGTCGCATATTGTTTTTATCTTTTTTTTATTTTGCTTGTTAAATCTATATATAAAAGTTCTCGTTTTTTTTCTGCCCTCTATATGAATTGGACTGAGAAATATAAGCCTCTTAAATTCACAGATCTAGTATATACAGAAGATATACACATTAAATGTCTAGAATACTTCAAAACACTCAAACCAGGATCAGTACTAATAATATCAGGGCCAGTGGGAGTAGGAAAGAGCACTCTAGTGAGAATACTGTGCAGCCTCTTCAAATACAACATAATAGAAACATACTCCACCAGTAAATCATTAGACAAAAAGAATAACATCTTAGTAATAGAAGATGTAGAAAAAGGATACAAAATAGGGAAGAAATCATGTCCAGTCATAATAACATCAACATACAATATAAATATCCCATACTCAGTATCAATCAATATAAAGAAACATGACTACGATCTAATAAAATCAATCATAGACAAGATATATAAAAAAGAACTAATGGATTTCAAGGACTACAATAAACTAATATCTCTGTGTAATTACGACATGAGATCTGTTATTAATAATCTACAAGTACGGAATACTAGTCTTGTAAGTAAAAATGTGGTAAATTATTATGAGATATTTAGTAGACATCTAAAATGGGAAGAATATGATAAGAAAAGCCTGAAATTTGTGTACAGTGCTTATTTATCAGAAACTAGTCGGGAAGCATCAGACGCTTTTTCAGTGGCAGATATCTTGGGAGAGGAATATTATTACTTGCCTCTCAGTCGAGTCAACCAAAGAAGAAATTGGAATGTACAAATAGTGAAAAATAGTGGGGATATTAAGAAAGTTGATCCGTATTTCTCACTTGTAAATCTTAAAACAACTTCTGAGTCGAATATATTCCACTTACAGGAAATTATAAAAAGGAGGTGTGTGGATTTTGAAGATTCTGAGGATATAGAAAAAATCAGAAAGTATAAAAAAGGGACTCCACTTGTTATTAATGATTGTGGGAAATTTAAGTTTAGATTTAAAAAGGGAGTATCTAAGTTTTCTAAGAGGTATTTGACAGTTGATGAATTCTTACAGCTATGAAGTGTCTTATTTTTGTTTTTAGGGCCGATTTGTATTAGTTAAAGCCTAATTTGTATTAGTAAAGATTATTCGTATTTGTTAATCAATACTTTGGTAATCTTATTTATCCTAGTTAAGCTTATAATATTAATAATCTTATTTGTATTCTTTAATCTCATTTATCTTAAATAATCTTTATAATTTGTAAGTTCTTTTAATTTTAGTTAATTTCAACACTTTGATGTTCTCATTTATCTTAGTTAATCTTAAAACTTTGGAAATTCTTTTCAATATTGGTTAATCTTAACACTTTGTAAAGCTTATTATATTAATTAATCTCATTTATCTTAGTTAATCTTAAAACTTTGTAAATTCTTTTCAATATTGGTTAATCATAATACTCTGATAATCTCATTTATATTAATTTATCTTAGTTAATCTTAATACTTTGTAAATTCTTTTCAATATTAGTAAGCTTTTTTATATTAAAATACTCTTTTCAGGTACCTTAATCTATTTTAAGACCCCTTAATTATGATATTAGAATTTTCACTTCTTAAATTTTGTGATCTCTTAGTTTCTATATACAGGAAATCCTTCTCATACTTCTTTCTATCATTATTATGTCCTACTGATAAATCATCAATAGAGAATTTACTACTCTGCCTTGTAGATTGGGATCCGGCCTTTGTATCTTTACTACCCTTTATTTCTATCTATTACTACCCAATAAGTAATTATTGGTACAACATAGAGCTAAGCTTTACTCCATCAGAGGACTCACTCTATTTCTTAAAAAATACCTCATATCTGTCATGGATATACTACTCCCTTAATTTCAAGATAGTATGTCCAGAATACATTGACACATGGCAAAATGCTCATATGCCGTCATTTGGTGTGTTCTGGTTAAATTATTTACATGTATTTCCTGATTACTCGTTTCTAATGTTTAACATTCTAAATGTCGGATTTATTTATGCTAATTCTAGGTTTAAATACTTTGAAAAATTTAAGTTTGTTTTATTTTACAAACAAAGTACTTTTAAAAATTACCTTCTATACATTTGTAGGAAAAAGTGTTTGTTCGTATTTTTCCTTATTTATGTTGTTCATCGGCATGTGACTTTCCTTGTGGATGATTTTGGGATTGGGAGTACTAATTTTATGTATTGGTGTGTATATCTTTTAGTGTTTGTGTTTTTATTTGATATGAAGTCTTATAAATTAAAAATGTAATGTGTTTTTTAAATTAAAAAATGTAATGTGATTAATTTAAAAATGTAATGTGATTAATTTAAAAATGTTATCTTATTAAATTAAAAACAGATTTACTTTTTTTAATTAAACATGGTTAACTTTACTTATAAATATATTAATAAGTTTATTTACTTGTATATTGTACTAAATATATAATTTTTTTACTAGTGTTTTAAAATATCAACATTATTGGTCAAATCTTCTGAGGATAATATAATGGTCCTTGCATATATTTTACATATTGTCCCAGTTATAATGTATTTTTTAATATTGTCCCAGTTATAATGTATATTTAACTGGTCCACTTTCTAACTATTCGTACAATATTTTGCCTTTATTGTTAGTTGACTATTCTATTGGTTTATATCAAGTAATAACTGGTAAGTTTTCTTGAGACGTTTAACGTTTTTTATATTAAACTAGCTAATGCTGCCCCATTTTAAAATGGGGACTTCTTTTGTTGGATTTGCTTGACCCGTTATCAAATTTTATTTAAACGCTTATAGTTGACCTAAACTCTATAAATTTATATACGGGTCTTTTTAGAATCGTCTATCAAATCGATTTATGTAATCAAATTTTGGTTTTATGACATAATGTATCATTTATTTTTTATTGATTTCTAAAAAGAGGGGTAAAAAATTATTGCAAATTAAATAAAAAGTTCTTATATATATAACTAGCTAATGCTGCCCCATTTCAAAAATGGGGACTTCTTTTGTTGGATTTGCTTGACCCGTTATCAAATTTTATTTAAACGCTTATAGTTGACCTAAACTCTATAAATTTACATACGGGTCTTTTTAGAATCGTCTATCAAATCGATTTATGTAATCAAATTTTGTTTTTATGATATAATTGACACATTTATTTTTTATCGATTTCTAAAAAGAGGGGTAAAAAATTATTGCAAATTAAATAAAAAGTTTTTATATATATGATTATTTTCTAATAGCCCCCTTAATGATCTTCGAGTTGCCCAAAATACAACGAAGAAGTACCAGATCACCAACTATACTAATAAAAATCAATGGCGAGTGTATTAAGCCACTTAATACAGTAAAAAAAGTGTCACATGGGATTTTGGATACAAATAAAGAGCCTAAATTGATTGATAGCCTGAGTGAAGAATTGTGTAATAATCAGAGGAGGATCAGTCTACAAATTAACTCTAATAATAACAAAATCGGCGAACATCCTAATAATGTATATAACAAAGAACCAATCAGATCATCTAATGACACAATTAATCAATCATCTAATGACACAATTAATCAATCATCTAATGACACAATTAATCAATCATCTAATGACACAATTAATCAATCATCTAATGACACAATTAATCAATCATCTAATGACACAAGTAGATCATCTTTTATGGATAAACTTAACTTCTTTGAAAACTTAGCAAAGAAGAACACAAAAGTCAAAAAAATTATTGATCCCTGTATTCCGAAAGAAAGAAGTTTCGACTTTAAAACCTTAATAAGTAAATGGGAGAATACTAGAAGTCTGTAAGTTACAATTTTTAATATAAATATTTACATATGTTTTAATATAAATATTTACATGTGTTTCAATTTAAATATTTACATATGTTTTAATATAAATATTTACATATGATTTAATATAAATATTTACATATGTTTCGATTTGTTTTAGTATTAATTAAATTAATTTATTTGTTTACAACTTATAAATGAGTTTCAAGAGTTATTTAATGAATAAAAGACTAAAGAAAACATTTTTAAGCACTAAGAAGAATATTCCGCAGCCTCAAGAGACATCAACACAGAATACTAAATTAAGAAAATTGGATCATAAAAAAGAAGTCATAAAAAGCGAAATGGGCTTTAATATAAATGAGCCTGCTTCTATAGAGAGAAGATTAAATTTCCGGGAGATCCTTAACTACTTTAAAGTATTAAATGTAGAATATGACGGGCGCGATAAAACACAAGCTTATGATTTTAGAGAGCAGCGGACATTTAATTTTAATGATCTTAGAAATAAATGGGAAGCAGTATGTAACAAATAAAATATATTGATTATATAATTTTCTAATAATCTTAATTAATAATTTTGACTAAATTTAAGGCACATCCACATTATAAAAATGATGAGTTTAAGAATTCTTAGTGTCGTAGGCATATTCTATGCTTACGATCAGATGTCATCCTTTCATCACTGATGGTCATGACATCTGTAATCTGATTGGCTGATTTAAGTATATAAGCAAATACCCCTTTTTAGGGGTGGAAGTTTCCAATAAATAGTTTAACTACAACACTTAGGACTTATTTATGTTTTATTGAATTAGGCTTAAATTCGTATATAATTCTTGATGTCGAATGATTGATTAACCTCCTAGCATATTTAGAATATAAATTTTTAAAAGGTGATTAATTTTCTCTAGCCACCTTCTAATGCATTTGATGTTAAATATAAGCAACCCGTGTTGTTTAAATTGAAAGTTTAAGAAAACTGAATCAATTATAAACCAAAAATCCGATTTACTGATAATGATTCCTACTAAAGAAACGCATTCGTTTCTATATTAGAGATTTTTACTGTATTTTTTTCTCCTGGACTATTTAAGGCATTATTATTGGTTTCGACTTAACATCTTCAATGATGGCACTTCTTTTATATGACTATTTATTTAGTACAATAAAAGATGAAGGAATATTGTTACCAATATATTTTGTAACTTCTAATCAACAAAGCATTATTTGTTTAGAAAAAAGATAACCCAGAGAAAAAAATTGGACTGGGATTATATATATTGACTGTTCTTTACAAATATTATAAGATAATTTGAAAATATCCCTGTTTACCAAACTCGTAGGATTTTCTGGAATTTTAATATTAAAATGATCCCAAAGAAAGATTTCCATGATATTATAAGTAATCTATTATATTTTGTCTAATTTAAATTTCGAGTTTTCTATAAAAATGCAGATCTATTTTAAAAATCTTTATAGTTATTTATGCACAATTCTAATTTATATAAAAGACGAATTTCGAATTTAATTTTTAAAAACATGTATATATTCTTTGTTTAAGTCAAGATCTTTTTATATATATTAAGTGATATCAAATTAAAAAAGAGATATTTTTATTTCAATTATTACACAACATTAAATTTAATTTTTCACTCCTTATTTTATAATTTTTGATTTTTCAAATAATTTATAAATCTAAGGGTCATCAAATATGATCATATGGCATTTGTGGCAGGTAGGCGTCCTGAAGAAAGGAAATCTTCTATGATACAGCCTCCTGAGCCTGTAGTACGCGTATTAGTAGAATATTGTTTATTAAGACTTGTCCGTGTCGTTGTAATGTCTGACCTGCTGTTAGCTAGTTGGTTGTTGCTCATGAAATAATTGGGGTTAAAATAAAGAAAATATTTATAGTAAATATTTTCTAGAAAATTCATTTTAAAGAAATAATAGAAAAATCATAATGATGTGGTATGAATTATACCACATACTACCCTCTCACGCAAACTTAACATTTTTTTCATGTGTCCATCCATAGTCGTCGGACAGTTGTAACCAAAAACCCTTTTCTCCAATTGCAGTTATCCTTCTAGGGGTTACTTCAAACTTGGGATCTAACTTGCCTGAGTTAAATAATCTTTTATACACTAAATCCCCTACGTTGAACTTTGAACTAAATTGTATCTTCTTATGTTCTGTTGGTAGAGTAATTTTTCTTTGTGCTATGTCATAGAAATTATATCCATTGCATAAGGCGAATGGTGAGGTTCCTAAATTGCGGTTATAATTTAAATTTAGGGCATTTTCAATCTTCTCTACGATCTCCGTCATATCTCTTCTTTTGTTAGTAATTAATATAAATGTAATAGTTTTGTTTAGTCTTTCAGATATCCCATTACTGCTAGGTGTATATTCAGGTACTAATATCTGCTGTATGTTGTTTTCTTCGAAATAGTCTCTTATCATCTGGTTGTCATAAGGTTTACCATTATCTGATATTACGTATTGAGGTGTCTTAAATTTATTGCACCAGTGTTGTATACTTTCTTTTACACTTTCTGCTGTTACCTTCTCATAGAAATATATCTGCGTGTAGCGGGTAAATATATCCGTTATAGTGAGGATATATCCTGACTCGGCCACGCAATCTGCTTCATAATCTTCTAACTTAAAAGGACCATATACATCCGTAGATATCCTTTCAAATTTCTCTTTGGCTTTCATTTTATTCCTCTTGTTGATTCTGTAATGCTCTAGTTTGCATCTCTTACAAATTATGCAGCTCGTAACTATCTTTTTTATCTCACTTAATAAGTTTGGTATGTAGATATTATCTTTTAAGTTGTAATACATTGTCGTAATACCTCTATGGCAGCTTAAGTTATGTACCTTCTCTATAAATTCCTTTGTTCGTTCTTTGTTAATAATTATTCTTTCTTTGTAGTCTACGTATAGATCTGGGTCCTCGGGTGTAGCCCCTGCCCAATTTATAAGCTCCATGTACTGCTCCTCTATAGTTTGTTCTTCGGTCGCAATCTTCCAACATCTTGACAGTTGGTCTGCTATAACGTTCTCTGTACCTTTCTGGTGTAAAATTTGGTAATCAAAATCATTCATAAGAAGTTTCCATTTGTTTATTCTGGATGTTTCAGTTTTATTCTCATACAAGCAATTGTTATTATCTGTTAGTATTTCTGTGTAATGGCCTTGAATAATCTTTCTATAATGTAACATTGAAAGCAGTATAGCTAAGTATTCCTTTTCTACTATACTGTAATTTAACTCTGCGCCATGCAACTTCTTGCTAAAATACCCTATTACTCGGTCTTCTTGCCGTAATACGCTACCCAATCCTATGTCGGAAGCGTCTGTTTCTAGTATGAATTTCTTCGTGTAGTCAGGAAAACTTAATCTGACATTGTCTCTAATCTCTGATTCGATTTTCTTCAGTTCTTCTTTCATTTTTTCGCTAACAACGATTTTCTGAACGTTGTTCTTTAATAAGTCACTCACCTCGCTAATTCTAGTTGATAGGCTTGGAATAAACTTCCTATACCAATTTAGAGTTCCTAAAAGTCTTTGCACATCCTTTTTTGTTTTAATCTCTTTGCTAAATATCTCCTTGTCTAAGCTCTTTGTCTTAGGATAGATCCCTTCTGAATTTACGCGGTATCCTAGTACATCTAACTCCTTTTGGAAAAAACTTGATTTTTCAAAATTTATCTTGACCTTCTTGTTGTACATTATTGCTAATACTGTCTTTAACAGTTCTGTATGCTCTTCACGAGTGTCTGAAAATAACACGATGTCGTCTATGTAAACGAAACAATTTGGTATCTCTTTAAGCATATCTGCCATGTATCTTTGAAATATCTTGGGGCCAGGCTTCATACCGAACGGTATTTTAGTATATTGCCATTGGGCTCCAAGTAACATGAATGATGTATACTTTTTGGTTTCTTCGGTTAACGAAACTTGATTAAATCCGTTCTTTAAATCTATGGAGCTAAATATTTTCTTACTGCCCATTTCCAAGAGCGATTCTTCAATTCTTGGTAGTATCCAAACATCATCATGTATGTATTTGTTGATCTTTTTATAATCTATTACTAATCGAAGGTCGTTATTCTTTTTCCTTAAAAAGAATGCTGGGCTTGTATATTGTGATTTGCTCCTTTCTATAATTCCTTCATTTTCTAATCGTTTGAGCTCTGCTTTTGCTTCAGTTATGTATTTAAGGGGAACCATATACCCCTTTGATTGTACTATTCGTACGTTGCTATTTATATTAAAAGCTGTCGGTGGCGCATCCATGTGCAAGAAACTGTTGTTTTTATTCTGGTAAAGCTTAAATAGATTTATTAAAGTTGAATCTTCTGAGTCTATGGTTAAGCATAGTTTTTCACTCAATTCTTCATCTAGAATTTCGTCTGTTGTTTTCTCTGCTCCGTGAAAGGGTATCATCGTATTATTGCCTATTGTTAAAGTTCTGTTCTTATAATTTAACGTGCAATCATTGCCGTCTAAAAATTCATCTCCTAATATAAAAGATACGGGTAAATCTTTTACTACATAAAACTTTAAATTCAACAGTTTGGCTCCTATCGTAATGTCCTTACTCACTCTCTTATTGGTTGCTTGCTTTTCTCCTCCTCCGAATGTTAATGACAATGGCGTCGCTTCTTCTGGAATGCAATTGTATTGCGCAAGAGTATCGGCTGCAATAAAATTATAATCTGCTCCGGAATCTAATACCATGATTGTTTTAACTTGATCTACCGTGGCTTCGATTTGCGGCTTTTCTCTGAAATTATTACTCTTTACATTTATTATCATTGATTTTGCGTCTTTTTCCCGATTAAAGCTGGCTTTTCTTTGCTCAAAACGCTTTGGTGTAAAAGTTCTTTTTGGATTCAGCATACACTCATTAGTGTTGTGCGTATTTGACTTATGTAAAGTGCACCATCTTTTAGGGTGTTGCTTCTTTGGGCCAACAGTGTAGTTGTTCTCTGATCCGTTTATTTCGTTTCTACTTAAGCTAATATTGGATATGTTCGCCTGTACAAGGATTCCTTCCTCTATTTTTCGTAAGAAAGTGTGTGCTTCATTATGTGCACATACACTAGTTCCTTGTTTTAATACTTCTATTGAAGTAAATTTTGCAAGACCTTTGTAAAATAATTCTGAAAATCTTCTATCTATTTCCGGTTTTGACAGTTGATTAATGGAGGCATAAATCTCCATCCATTTTTCAATCTCTCGATAATATTCGCCTATAGTTCGGAATTCGGTCTGCTTTATGGTGTCTAATCTGTTGACAATTAACCTGGTCTCTCCAGGAGGAAATAAGATGTCTACTATCTCTTTCCTTAATGCTATATAGCTGTTTATAGTTAAGTGAGCTTTGACTTTTTCGTCTTCAATCATTGTATGATAAATGATTCCCATTTGCTCATCTGTCCAATCGTTGGCTGCCCCTAAGGCTTCAAATTTTTTGAGCTGATCTAGTCCGCAATCTTCTCTGACATTTCTAATCTTTAGGATTTTCTCCTTCATCTTGATCTCTGTTCCTTTGATTGTTTTCTCGAACTCTGTGTATCTCTCTGCATCATAAGTCCTATTTGTTTGGCTTTGTTTGCTAATTGAATTCAATATGGCATTTGTGGCAGGTAGGCGTCCTGAAGAAAGGAAATCTTCTATGATACAGCCTCCTGAGCCTGTAGTACGCGTATTAGTAGAATATTGTTTATTAAGACTTGTCCGTGTCGTTGTAATGTCTGACCTGCTGTTAGCTAGTTGGT
>CATOAI010000002.1:0-18848 GCA_951361185.1 Ochropacha duplaris
TCTCTGATCTGACTCACAAAGTGAATCAGATTAGTAGATGGGCAGTTGACAATCGGATGAGAGTCAACTGCAATAAAAGTGGTATCCTTGTTTGGGGTACCGACACAAGTATTGAGTCAAATGGAATCTCGATTTCAACTGACTTCGGAAGGATCTGTGAAGTCACAGAATATAGGTATTTAGGTGTTCTTATTAAAAGGACTACCTTAGAAGAGCATCTTGTAAGAGATGGTGCCTTTAGAGGCAAAAATGCGTTAGAAGCTTTAAAGCCAAAGCTTCTTAACAAAGGAATAAATATTGCCTTCAAGGCAATATTGATAAAGAATGTACTAGTCCCTGCTCTCATGTATGGTAGTGAGCTATGGGGGATGTCTAGTACAAGATCAGGTGGGATCACTAGGATCCTAAGAAAGGCTGTCCGGATGTTATTCTGGACAAAAATAGTTCCATTAGATAGGATAATGGATGAATTCTGTGTAAATAGAATTCACGTACAGGCCGCCATGAGTATATTCAGGGCATTAAGGAAGTGGAAACACAATAAAACGATAATAGCGAGGTTCATTAAAGCACCTCCTAGAGAAAGGAAGACCACTTGGAGTTCAAGGACTCGAAGATGGTGTAAAAGATATGTCGGAAACGACTATGAAAGTATGGACTACAAGTTAGCCCGAGATAAGATAGTAGATGTGCTAAAGGCTAGGAGGTCTTATAACTCCACTTTAGCTGCTACAATGGCAGGTGAGTATGATATATTTGAGTCACAGCTCAAGTATGTACTATCAAAAGTTAATAACAGACAGATAAGGAGTTACACCAAGATAAGGTGTAACCTTGTTAGATGGTCTTCTGCTCTGGCAAATGCCAACAGAGTCCCTCAATACTACAGAGGACATTGTTTCCTTTGTGAGGGAGAACAGGAATGCCTTGAACATTTCCTGTTAGATTGTCCAGCCTTGTCTGAAACAAGATCTCGCTATGCGAGTAGAATAGTCGAGCTGAATAATTCAGCTCAGTCCAAGTTAGAGCGGGTTAAGATGATCGTTGGCAATGTCAAAGATGTCAAGACTTGCTCGATAATGAGGAAAGCTCTTCTCGTAAGAGTAGAGTTTTTGGACAAGATGGTAGTGCAACGCTACCGGCTTGTTCAGGAAAAGATTAGGCTTACTAGCCGAACAGGGTCTAGCTAGTCTAGAATAAAAGAAAACACATTTTTACCTGGGAGAGGTATGGCAAGCTGCTGATGCCGTAGCATTTGTGTTGGACTAGGTCAGGTCCTTTACTGTCAATTGAGACAGGCATGTTATCCTTTAGAATCCTGCTGAACGCAGGTCACAGACCTCGGTCTGTGGATCTAATCCTAAGGGATCCTCTTTCTCCTACAAGCAAGGCCTTTATGGTATGCTGGTGTGTAACACAAGTTATTGGATGTTGGAGTTTTTACTTGCTGGGTGGCTTTTCTTTAGTATCTCAATAAATTTATTTTATTTTTTTTTTATATTACTGAGGAAGAACTAGACGAAGACTTAAATGCCGTCGAAAATAATAAAAAAAGAAAGAAAAAATAAAGAGAAGAAGATACGGTACAGAGTCTCCTGCTGTACTGTTGGTATGAAAATGATAGTGGATGAGAAACGAGGATACAGTACAGAGTCTCCTGCTGTACTGTTGGTATGAGACTGACGTGGATGAGAAAAATAAGGAAATGATAAGAAATAGATAGATTTATAGATGTGTAGTAAGGTTAGTAACTGCATAATATCTAACTTGTTGCAGTGAAAGATGCAGCCACAAGTCTATGAATTTATCTAAAATGAGAACTGGGATCAACAAGTGTATGTTGAGGCACTGGCTGTGGTATGAGAGGGTTTGTCTGTTTAGGCCTAAAACAGAATCAACACAATACTAGTTTTGGTAGTTTCTTAAAAACTACCACCTGGCAAGTAATTGTCATCAGGGCAGCAGCCCGAATTACATAGATTTGTTCGTTAGATTAAATGAAAAGCCCTTGAGGTGGATGTAAAGCTGCCGATACCCTCGTAGCATTGATGATGGTGAGATTTTATTTTGTTGTCGTCTTCTGTTAAAACCCGTATCCGGGCAGGGCATCACTATGATGCTCTGAAAAAACGTTCTTTGATCCTTTACAGGCGAAGTGGCCTTGTCCATATGCCAGGGGTGTGGCCCCAAAAAGCTTAATTGATGTGTTTTACTTGCTGTGTCGGCTTTTTAGATTAATTAAAGTTTATTTATTATTATTATTATCGGAAATATAATTTATTATGATTACGACTTGCATTTTATGGGGTAGAAATTATTAGAATATTTATAGAAAAAGAGAAGAATTAATAAATGACTAATTGTCAATCATGATATGCAGAACGAGTACGCGGTTACGACATCCCCCTCGCTAAGATATTTTCTATTTTTCTAAATCATAAAAAGCAGTGACAGGCTACTAAACAAACTCAAACGCTCTACATTCTAAATTTGATCAAAAAAAATTTCCTCGTCTATTCTACTCTAAGTATCATCTCTTGTTATTCCGAAATTCCAGTCTTAAAACTGAAAAGGCTTCTTTGGCAGAAGCTGTGTGCATGCTGTCGGTAGCTAAGAAGTGTCCCGTTCATGCCTTGATGGGTGATCTTGTAAAACCCATGTCAGACTTTTGTAGTCTAAATTTCCTTCGTCGGGGAAGGTTTAGTGCGAGTCAGCTGGAACATTGATGTGTAGGTTCCGAATCTGACTCCAATCTGGTCTCCGCAGAGACAAGCTCAGCCTCTTGTGGGTCTGAGTATCCTTCGTCGGGGAAGGTTTAGTGCGAGTCAGCTGGAACATTGATGTGTAGGTTCCGAATCTGACTCCAATCTGGTCTCCGCAGAGACAAGCTCAGCCTCATGTGGGTCTGAGTATCCTTCGTCGGGGAAGGTTTAGTGCGAGTCAGCTGGAACATTAAAATGTAAGTTCCGTAGCCGCAGCCATCTGAGAGACTGAAATGTCTCTGATATTGGAGTATCCTTCAACATAAAAGGTGTACAGTCGTCGGGTGATAATTGTTATCTCCGTATCCTGGAGCTACTCCTTGTTCTTTGTAGAACATTGTGGATCAGATTATGAGTATCCTTAACAGGAAGGGTGTACAGTCGTCGGGAGTGGTTGTTACTCCGTATCCTGCATCTACTCATCTGATCCTGGAGGGAGGTAAGAGTGGGGTATATCTTTGCTAGGGAAGATTTATAAGGAGGAGTGTATACTCCATAGAAGTAGGACGATGTCCTCACTTCCTCTCCCCCATCGTCTCTCCCTCCAATGATAAAATGCAAATCACATGTGTACTTAAGGCTTACCGCTTAAAGTATGTTACTCATTATGCCATTTGTCGTTGTCGCCATATCGGAAATATAATTTATTATGATTACGACTTGCATTTTATGGGGTAGAAATTATTAGAATATTTATAGAAAAAGAGAAGAATTAATAAATGACTAATTGTCAATCATGATATGCAGAACGAGTACGCGGTTACGACAATTATTACTTCCGCTGGGTGGCTTTTCTTTGAGTTTAATTTATATGTACACTGTTGGAAATAAAAAATGGGCAAGTTCAAAATTTGATTATTTTATAGCAAAAACTTAAGATAAATATATTAAGTGCTTTAAAAACTGTTAAAAAACAATTTTAAACTTTAAGATGATGTTTAAAGCGCAGTTGCATGGTTAATGTGGTTCAAACTAGCATATTTTCAATTTTTAAAATTTTAACCTGGAAAATAAAAATGGGCAAATCAATTTAATAAGGTATATGTTTTCCTTTAGCTTTTACTACACAAGTAACTCGATTATTCATTGTTCTAATAAGCCTTTTACAAAGTTCTGAATCAATGCCTTCCCATATTTCTATAATAAATTGCTCTAATTCTTTAAGGTTCTTGGGTTTCCTTTTTCTTACTTCACGTTTAATATAATCCCGCAAATGCTCGATAGGATTTAAATCTGATGACTGCGCTGGCCATTCAAGCACATTTATATCCTTTTTAATGAAGTAATCAGATACATACTTTGATGTATGCTTAGGATCATTATCTTCTTACAAAATAAATTCATCTTCCAGGTCCATATCTTTAACGGAAGGTTCTAAATTCTTCGTCAAAATTGATTTGTACATAAATCTGTCTATTTTCCCTTTGATTATATGGAGTCTTCCGACTCCTTTAGATGACATGCATCCCCATAGCATAATACTAACCCCACCATGTTTGATGGTTGGTAGGCAATTTTTAGAATTTAAAGCCTCTCCTTTTTTTCTGTAGACTCTTTGTCTTCCAGCCGATAAAAGAAGATTTATTTTAGTTTCATCGCTAAATATAACCTTATCCCAGTCACTTTCGGTCATGTTTGACCACTCTGTAGCTAATGCTAATCTTCTTTCAATATTTTTTTTTTTGAGAAGTGATACTTTTCTCGGAACTCGTGACCTATAGGCCATCTCTAAATGTAGTTCCTAACAGTTCTACTAGTAACGGATTTACCAGTACCTACTTCTATTTCATTTTTTATCTTTTCTGATGATGTAAAAGGATTTTCTTGAATTTCTTTTAAAATTATCTCAATATCTTCATCATTAAGAGATTTTTTCCTGCCAGATCCGGGCAATCTAAGTACAGTATCAAAATTTCTATATTTCCCAATAATATTATATACCGTTGACCTTGGTATATTAAGTAATTCAGAAATTTTTGAATCACTATAATTTAGATTGTAAAGCCTTGTGACTTCAAAATCACGAATAATCTTCTTCTCATTTATAGTCATTTGAAGATAATAAAATAATTTAAAATTTTATTTTTTGGCGGGAAAAAATATGTGTGATTTTTTAAAAATGCCCATATTTTTTTTCCGACCCCAATTTTTTAATTAGGCGTTTTTCTGGATTTGAAGGTACTTTAGTAATTATAAGTATTTACAAATAAAATATTAGAATTCCGTTGGGGAATTTAGACGTGACTTGACTCTTAAAAATAAATTTCCATTCATAATATGTAGTTTTTATGGCAAATATTGTTTTGCCCATTTTTTATTTCCAATAGTGTATCAATGCAATATCTTAATTTTTATGTCAAATTTTTAGTGTTATCACTTCGCCCCTAATGTCTGCGAATATTATTTCATCCAATTTGAAAAGTTCCAATAATAAAGTTGTAGTTGGCATTGACGAGGCAGGAAGAGGACCAGTTTGTGGGTATATGGTATACTGTGTGATGGTTTTTGAAGTGGATAGTATACCGACTGATTTAAAAGATTCAAAAGTTTTGACAGATTACTCGCGAAGGAAATTATTTTCTTCTCTTAAGGAATACAATCACGCTTATATAGCACTCCACCCCACACATATTACAACCCAAATGCTTTCTGGAGTAAACTTAAATGACATATCTTGGCAGACTGTTAATGAACTTATAAAAATGGTTACTGAAAAGTTTACCAATATAGAGGGTGTTTATATAGATGCTATAGGAACGTGTGAGAAACTTAGAAAATTCTTACAAATTAGTTTTGATCACAAATTCGTTGTAGAGTCCAAGGCAGATAGCAAATATCCCGTGGTCTCTGGAGCTAGTATTGTCGCTAAGGTTGTCAGAGATGACGGACTCAAAGACTTTAAAGGAAGTTTTGGATCGGGTTACCCCAGTGATCCGAGCACTAAAGCTTGGCTTCAAAAAAGCTGTAATAAAGTTTTTGGGTGGGGTGTAGGTGTTAGATATACCTGGGGCACAGCGAATAATATTTTGGGATCAAATAAAAGTAGACAGTATATTGGAAAACTTAAGGGGTTCTATGCACATTCTGAATAATTAAAGCGCATTATTTTTTTTTGGATTTTTAAAAAAATTTGATCTAAAAATGTGTTATATTTATTTCCAATATAGTTATTGATATTACCAAAATTAGGGGTTTATTTTATAAATTATTTAAATACTCGCAACATCCTCTCGGGGGATTAAAGCCCCCTCCGGCTCCATATATCTAAGCTGATCCGCGTGTCGTTGCCACTTTTTGCTAGTTCCATATATTTTTACTTTGTAAGTGTCTCGCTCTCCGACTTCTACTATTGTTCCTATCTTATTAAATCTGGGTTGACCTTTTATTTTAATTTTCTCGTCTTTTATAAAGACGAGGTCTCCCAGGACATATTTCCTAGTCGTATCTTGTATCATATTCTTATGTTTCTTAATAATATATTCAAATTGGTTTTCCTTAATCTCATTCCTTCTATTGGGGTCTTGTGCTAGGTTAGGTGACATTTTGATAGCAGAATGATTTGTATTATTATAAACATCAATAACATTATCAATTCTTTCCTTTAGAGATAGATCTTTGGCTTGTTTGTTTATTCCTTCTTGTAGTGTCCTATTGAATCTTTCTATTCTGCCATTTGAATGGTGGTGATGTGGCGTTGTGAAGTGTTGTTTAATATTCTGTTGTTTGCACCATAAATTAATTATTTTTGATTTGTTTTCTTTGGCTCCGTCTGAAATTAATTTACTTATAGGGATGCTTTCATGTACTTTCTGCAAAAACTTCAAAATACCCTCTGTGGTTCTGTCTTTGAGTATTTCTGCAAATGCCTTTCTTGAAAAATAATCTATTGCTGTAACTATGTAGTCTCCCTCGTATGGGCCTATTATATCGTATGAGACCATTTCACCTATATCATATGCTTGTATATGCCTCACTCCATTTATTCTGATGGGGTTGTATATCTTGCAAGTGTTACATCTATTTAGCACATCTCTACACTGATCCATTGATATATTTTCATAATTCAATGATTTTAATTTTTCGTATGTTGCCTTTGAACCTCTATTCACTAGATCCTCGTGTGTTGACATAATAAGTTCTTCGGTTTCCTGATCGATTGTTCTAATTGAGTTGACTGTGTTTTCTTCCTGGTTCGATGTTCTGCTTAAAGCGTCTGCATGCTTCATTTCTGATCCCGGTCTGTAAGTTACTCTGAAATTAAATATTTGAATTCTTTCGATCCATCTCTCAAATCTGGCACTTTTAATTTCTCCTTGTCTATTTAGTGCTGTTAATGCACTGTGGTCTGTTATCCAGTCGAACTCCTTTCCCAATAGAAAGTATCTGAATTGTTCCATTCCCCATAGTCCGGCTAGCATTTCTTTGTCGCTTATTCCATAGTTTCGTTCAGCGTTGTGTAATTTTCTCGATGCATATGCTACAGGGTGAATCTCTCCGTCACTCTCTTGGCTTAAGACTGCGCCCAGTCCGAAGTCCGAGGCATCAGTTTCCAGAATGAAATCCTTTGTAAAATCTGGTTGCTTTAAAACAACATCACTCAACAATATCTCTTTTAGTTTAGCAAAGCTTTTGGCACATTCTTCTGTCCATACAAATTCTACGCCTTTCCTTGTAAGGTTTAGAATTGGTTCTATTATAGTTGAGCATCCTTTTATAAATTTTCTATAATAATTTACAATACCATGGAAGCAGCGTACTTCTTCAACGTTGTTTGGTATTGGATATTCTTCCATGGCCTTCTTATTCTCAATCAAGGGTCTGATTTCGTTATGAGAAATTATGTGGCCTAAAAAAGTTACTTTCTCCTTTTTGTATTCTAATTTTTCCTTGTTTACTATCAACCCTTTGTTTATGAGAATTTCTGCTATTTCCTTAAAGGCTTTATCATGTGCTTTCTCATTTTTCCCAAAAATAAGGATATCATCCACGTAAACATAGCAGGCTTTTCCAATTTCTTCATTTAATATAATATCCATGTATCTTTGAAAGACTGCCGGTGAATTTTTAAAGCCCATTGGCATGCGATTCCATTGATATAGTTTGTTTTTTATTCTAAACGCGGTCTTGTGTCTATCCTCTTCCTTCAGTTGAATCTGAAAAAATCCTTCTTTTAAATCCAGTTTCGTAAAGTATTTCATATCTTTTAATTTAAAAATCATTTCTTCCATGTTAGACAAGCTGTATTTATCTAATAGTACGAGTTGATTTAATTTTATGAGATTGAGTGTTAATCTAACATTCCCATTTGGTTTTATAACTGGTCTTATGTTATTAAGCCATGTTGATTTTGATATGTATCCTTTCTTCATTAATCTACTGATTTCCTTTTCAATTCCCTCCTCGTAAGAATGTGCGATTTTATATGGAATATCCGTTACTATTGCGTCCGGCTTAGTTGGTATGCTACAGTAGTAGTCTTTTACAATTTTTCCTTCTTCTGAACATAATTCTTCTATTATTTCTGAAACTTCTTTTGTTTTATAACTGATTGCGGAATTGATTGCTTGTTCCTCTTTGCATTTTGATTTGTTATTCATAAGTTTTTCACTAAATTTTCGTCCTAGTATAATGAACACATCTTTCCTTTTAGGAAGTATGTTGAAATTTTCCACATAAGTTTTCCCTTTGTAGACGAACTGAAAGTTGACATAATAATTTACATAAAATTTTTCCTGGAGACATGTGTATCTAATAAGAGGGGTTTCATGTTTGTAATATGTAAATTTAAAAAATTTTACCAGATCGAAGGTTACGTAGTTATCTTCCGCTCCAGTGTCTATTAAAACACTACAATATTTGTTGTTTATGTAAAGCGCATTTTCTTTATTAGTTAAATCTTCAGCCGTAATATTGTTGACACCCTTCTTCGTTTTAGAGGTTTCCGAGCTAAAATTCTTCTTCTTCCTATTAAACCGTTCATCTTTCTTCCTTAAAATCACATCAAGGTCCTTCAGCTTCTCATAAAGTGTTTCAGTAAACTTTCTTTCACCTATAATAGCTTCATGTATTGTAATCGAATGTCTAGTAAGACAGTTCTTGATAATATCTAGAATGAGTGATTCCTTCAGTTTAAGTTGTTTTCCTTCAATTTCCATTCTTTTAAAGAATTCCAATATCGTCTCGTTAGATTTCTGCTTGCTTTGTAAAAAACTTGTCGCCGTCAACTCCTGTTTAAAGTAATCCAGAAGTTTAGTTTTCCAATGTTCGTAGTCTAGAAGGGCAATATCTTTATCACCATGTACTTTCCTATGCCATGTAATAATTTCATTGTCAGCGTTTATCAATACAGCTCGTACTTTCTCACTGCCTTTAAGTTCTTGATACTCCTTTCTTAAAAAGAGTTTGTATATATCATTTTCAAGATTCTTGTGAGTTATTCCTAAACTCAATCTTGACATGCTTGTATTTAGGTCTGTCATATCGTGGTTCTCGTTTTTCTCCACCATATTGATATTACCAAAATTAGGGGTTTATTTTATAAATTATTTAAATACTCGCAACAATAGTAGCTTGTAATATAAATTTAAGTTATAGAATTAATTTTATTTTTTTTGAAATGTTAATAATAATAATAACCATTTTAAAAATAATCTGCCATTAATTTTATAAATAAATGAAAATTAAATATTGAGTTGATATGGTTAGAGTAACAGGGGATGTTTTAAAATAATATTTTATGTTCTAATTGGATTTCAAAATCACAAAGAACTCTTTTATAAAGGAGATATCAATATTCCGGAAGGCCAAGGAACTAACTATCTTAAATGAGGCCAAAAACTATTTCATAAAAAGATCTATAAAAATAAGACAAAGAAAAATTGATAAGTAGAATCTTTGTTACTCATAGAGCCAAATTTTATCATATAATTGAGTTATTGATATATTGGGGTTAATAATTTAAACGTTTATTTTATCTTTTCTTTTGGAGAAAGTCAACAGCTTCAGACATCATATAATCATTCATATTATACTTAATAACAACACATCATAGTTATACACTTAGCTAATCATTTTTGTAGTTTCAGTCAGTAGATATCTTCAACAGCTTCCAGGAAACTACCCTTTCTCATATCTCAACATTGCGCATTATCAGCGCCAGCACACCACTATGGGACGCTTTGTAGGAAGAGTGCTTTTCCTTGTAAGGAAACTTACAGGGCCGGCAACTGGTAGTACGCTATTAGACCAGAAGTTCACTACGCTTGTGTTTGAAGTATGAGTCTAATGATCGTGATGGATTCTCACCATCCCACGCGTAATGCTAGAATTTACCCTTCCCAAGCGGGTCTTCTTATGTAATTTCTTTCTACAGGTCTCCGAATAGGACCTTTTAAACGCTTTCACAGTTACGGCAATTGCAGTGCAGACCTAGATAGGTCTATACCTTTCTCACCACTTCTAGGACATTTATAACCCTTAGTCGACGCTCTTATAGTGCTAACGATACGACTTTACTCACTGATATTTTTTGACGATAGTTGTGTCAAAGATATTTACATAAAAATCCGCATTGCGGTATGAAACACGGACAATTTTTAACATAAAATTAACAATGTCACCACTCGGCCATCATTCCTTTCTTTAAAATATTAAATAACAAATAAAAAATCATACTGCAATTCAAGAAACTTTAAAAGAGAATTAGATATCGATATTTAGCCTTAAATGGCACCTCTAGTATTATGTGTTCGGTATATTTTCCATCTAATAAAATTTAAAACCGTGAGTTTGTAAAAAACTAATTATTGCAAAATGAAAGGGGCAAAATAGCTAAATAAAACAAGTAATTAATCTTTATTCCTTCCCGGAAAAGTTCGAAGGTACATGTTTTAATATCAGAACAATAATATTATCTTTGCTTTTAATGATGTTGTAGATTCATATGATAATAATTTTTTTTTTCATTTTCGTAGTTTTAATTTTTAGTGCAAAATTTCTAAGAAAATGAAGTTTTAAGGAGTAAAGCTGCAATAATAAGCCATAAATATGATATTTTTAAGATAATGGAAATTTTAATAAATAAATGCAAGAAAAAGCGTCCTACGAATAATTTTATTACAATTTACGCTCGTTGTTAGGGATTTTTTCGCTAAAAATTTTAGACCTATAATTAATTACATTATCAAAATCCAAATATGAAAGCTAAAATAAATTTAATACAGTATGTTATATTTGTAAAAAATTCAAATTTTTAGAAAATTACATTGGATAGCAATTTACAATAGAAAAAAAAACAATACATTAAAATAAACAAAGAAAATCAAAATAATCATACGTTACAATAAAAACAAAAATTTTTTTAGTACAAGAACATATATCACGTATCAAATTTATTTTTTTAATTCCTCGTTGATTCTCATAAGCTGGTTGTATTTTGATACTCTTTCTCCCCTACATGGGGCTCCTGACTTAATATAATCCGCACCAATCCCGACGGATAGGTCACTAATAAAAGAATCTTCTGTCTCGCCACTTCTGTGTGACACCATGATTTTCATATTATAATCTCTTGCCACTTTTACTGCTTTAAGAGTTTCACTGACTGATCCTATTTGATTTGGTTTTACTAAAAGAACGTTACACAGTTTTTTCTCACCAGCTCTTTTAACAAGTTCAAGGTTAGTAACAGTCAAGTCGTCCCCCACAATATTAAGAGAAGATGGGGCTTTCTTAGAAAATATCTCCCATCCTTTTAGGTCGTCTTCTGAAAATGGATCTTCAATACTATAAATTTTGGGATATTTTTTAAGTAGATCAAGATAATAAGTACAAAGCTCTTCGGGCGTCATATCAAAACCATTTAGACTGTATGTCTTCTTGTTGTAAAAGCTGTTTGCAGCTACATCTAAGGCAACTTTAAAATCCGCCAGTTTACAGTTATTTCCAGTTTCTTCTAATAATTCCATAGCCTCGTCCATATCTTTTAATGGCGGCGCAAAACCCCCTT
The DNA here is from genome assembly GCA_951361185.1 of Ochropacha duplaris. NCBI lineage: Eukaryota > Metazoa > Arthropoda > Insecta > Lepidoptera > Drepanidae > Ochropacha > Ochropacha duplaris. The sequence continues at coordinate 11,770 of CATOAI010000002.1, forward strand.
CGTCTCCAACGCTCGTAAAAGTGCTTCCGTATTTTCGCGATATAGTTTTTTTTAGTTCTTGGTAAAATACGCTAGCTGACTCAATATTGGAATTAATATCTCCTTTATCAAAGGCAATCATGATTTCTTGTATTGAAAAGTTATTTCCGGAATGTAGTCCGCCATTTAATACATTGAAATGGGGCAGGGGCATTTTTTCAGAAGTGCCGAATATTTTACTAATATAGCTATATAGTGGTAAGTCACTTAAAAATGCGGACAAGTTACAAAATGATAATGACAGGGGTAAAATGCTGTTTACTCCCAAATTTTGTTTATTATTAGAACAATCGAGCTCTAATATAGTGTCGTCTATCTTCAAAGAATCCCTAAGATCCATTTCCGATTCATTTAAATGTGGAATAATGACATCTTTAATAATTCGGTGAACATCATCGATACTTTTCCCGCCGTATTTCGTACGATTATCTGTCAAAACGATACACTCTTTCGAACCCACCGAGGCCCCAGCAGGGCAAGACGATCTAAAAACTCTTCCCTGGAAAATAATATCGACTTCAGAAGTCGGATTTCCTCTACTATCGAGAATAGTCCTTGTTTTATACTCTAAATCACTTGGTTTCATGATATTTATTGGATTTGATTTTTATATATAAAATGACCAATCACAATAATCTGTAAACAAACTAATAAATAATTTAATTTATTAAAAAAAAGATCAATTATATTTAAATACCAATAGTAAAAAAAAATGATCTTATTGTACATTATTAATAAATAAAGTCATTAAACGATACACATTTAAAGGACATCCCTTTTAAAGTGATTTTTAATCAAAAAAATAAAATTTTTAAGGGTCAAAAATAAGTTACCAGTTCAAAAAATCATTTTTTATTTTTAATAAATGACAGCGTGTCATTAACTTTAATTTAACTATATATAAGCGACTTAAATACCAAAAATTAATTATGAATGTATTCATTTAAAGCACTCCTTTCTCCTTTTTTGTACTAAATATTTCGGTTTCCTTGTTCTCCTATGTATATTCCGTCATTTTCTGTATCAAAAATTATTTTTGTAAGCACTGCGATTCTCGATTTTATAACTTTCTACATTTTGACTGAGCACACTTTTCTACCCTTGTGGGTAAATTTAATTTTAACCACCCTCGTCTTTATTAGCAAAGTCCCGCTTTTTTTAGCCGTATTCAAGTACTTCGACAAAAGAATTGTGTACTGGGCCCTAATAGGGAGTTTTTTAGGTATTGCGTATTCGATTCTCACCCTCATATTTATTTTTATAAATCCTAAGTTGTATGTTCTTCTTCCGCTTCTTATCGGATTCACTGTCTTGTGTATTATCAATATAATTTTAAAAGTAATATTGGCTATAAATATCTTTATTTTGAAAGCCTTTCTTATTTTTGATATAACAATTCCTTCTGACTTTGGGTATTTAAAGGCACAGGAGAAATTGGGTGCATTTAGCAGTGGATTTTCATTTGTATGAAAATAAATTAAACTCATATAAATACCAATTGCCAAAAAAAAACCTTTTAGTCAAAAATATGTCAAAAAATATTAAGTCCAAAAAATTTGATTTTTTAATTAAAGATATTAATTCCTAAAATTTGATTTTTTTAGTTAAAGATATTAATTTCAAAGTTGATTTTTTTGTTAAAAATATTAATTCCTAAAATTTGATTTTTAGTTAAAAATATTAATTCCCAAAAATTGATTTTTTTGTTATTTAAACTCATAAAATCTTATAGATGACTTACTATAATTTGTAATCTAATATCCTACTGGTCTAAAAATCTAATATTTAACTTTAAAATTCTAATTTTTCAAATTTTTATCTCTGAAACAGTTTCATTTTTATTTAAAAGCGTTTTTAATTAAAACAACAATGACAAGCTACATGGACTTACTTATAGAGAAGATTAACGAGTTACAGGACATTTGTAATGAGACCAATATACAAAACAATATAGAGCTGCCGCAGATAGTCGTAATAGGAAGCCAGAGTTCTGGGAAATCAAGTGTACTTGAAAATATCATAGGGAGGGATATTCTACCCCGGGGAACTGGAATTGTGACTAAAAGACCCCTGGTCTTGCAATTAATTTACACAAGGACAGAAGACTACGCCGTTTTTAACCACCTTCCTAAAAAACAGTTTTTTAATTTCGAAGATGTCAAAAATGAAATTATTAATGAAACCCAAAGAGTCCTTAAATCCAAGAATGACGTATCTAATATCCCAATAACCCTGAAGTTTTACTCCAGTAAAGTGCTTACACTGACATTAATTGATTTACCGGGACTTGTCAGAGTTCCCACCAGTAACCAGCCTAAAGATATTTGCTCAAAGATCTACGATATGTGCAAGAAGTACGTTTCTAATAAAAACGCCTTAATTTTGGCTGTGTCCGCCGCCAACGCTGACATTTCAAATTCCGACGCCCTTCAGTTGGCCAGGGAAGTCGACCCGAATTACGAGAGGACAATTGGTGTTTTGACTAAAATTGATTTAATGGATCAAGGTACTGATGTAATTGACATTTTGGCGGGTAGACTGGTTAAATTAAATTTAGGATTTGTACCTGTAGTAAACAGAGGCCAATCAGATATAGAGAAGAAGAAAGACATTGCTTCTGCTTTAAAAGACGAGGACTCATTTTTCGAGTCACATTCCGCATACAAAAAGAACAAAAATTATTGTGGGACTAAGTTCCTCGTAAATAAGCTTCATACAATCCTACATGAGCACATTAAATATTGCCTACCCGAATTACAAGAAAATATTAATAATTCGATAATTTCTCTTCAAAAAACCCAAGATGAACTCGGTTGTGTAAATTTATCGTCAAGGGAGCAACTTATGAAAATCATTAATGACATTTCCAAGAGATTTAATAATTCCCTAAAAGGGAATTTTGATACTAAAAATAACGAATTAATAGGCGGCGCCAGAATTAATTACACGTTTAATAGCCATTTTGCTAGTTTTATTAATTTAATTGATCCCTTAGAAAGTATCAGAGATGAAGATATCCGTGCTTTACTTTACAATTCCAGTGGATCCTCCTCGAATATTTTATTTTCCCACACTGCTTTCGAGCAGTTAGCCAAAACTTCAGTTAAACTTCTCAAGCCCCATTCTCTAAAACTTGTTACTATAATTTTTAATGAGTTAGTTCGGATTACTAATACAATTGTAAGTTCCAGTATAGTCTCCAGATTTCCCACCCTCAGTGATATGATTTCCACTTCTTTAATTAAAATGTTTAAAGAGAATTCCGAATCCACTACTAAGTTGGTTGACTCGTTCGTAGAGTGGAATATTTCTTATATAAGTACCAGGCATCCAGATTTCATCCGGTGGTCCGATATTATGACCAAGGATTTTGAAGGACACAGTTTTGACGGTTTAAAAAATGATAAGATTGATTTTTATAAAGATATGGATAAGAAAGTCACCCTTGATTCAATTCCTTCTATTTTGAAATTACAAGGGAAGACGAGTTACCAAGAAGGAGTCGAGATTGGAATTATTAAGTCGATGGTTGTGTCGTATTTTGATATAGTGAAGAAGATCGTTATAGATCAAGTCCCCAAAGCCATAATGCATGAACTAGTGAATAAGTCGGAGAATAAAATCCAAGAGCGCCTCTTTTTTGATATTTACGACAAGTCGAATTTGGATGAAGTGATGTCAGAGTCCAGTGAGATAACCGACAGGAGGGCCAAGTTAGAGACTACTATTAAAGCCCTTAAGCAGGCTTATGATTTGATTTGTTCTTTATGAATTAAATTAATTATTTTAATTAATTATTTGTTTTTACTGATTTTTTTTTACTTTTTTATATTAGTTTTTTACTTTTTTATATTAGTTTTTTTTATATTATTTTTTTACTTTTTTACTGATTTTTTTAATTTTTAATTTGTTTGTTATTTTTTATATTACTTTTTTATAATAGTTTTAATCCCTTTTTTTTTTAATTTTTTTTATAATAGTTTTACCCCCTTTTTTTTTATATTAATTTAATTATACTTTCTTGGCATACCAGATATCTTTCTTATAGTACTCTTTATCAAGTTTTATGTTATTGATAACATCTTCAAGTAGTCTCGCTCTCGTGACTGACAGTGAAGAAGTCCCATCCAGGTTAATGTTGACTACATGCAGATGAAGGTGGTCGTAAGTAGGCTTGTAGTGGAAGAATAAAATGACATCCTTGTACTCGAGATTAAATCTCTTAATCTGCTCGATCACCACAGCCCTGGCTTCCTCGAGGAGGGAAATCTCAGTGAGATCCCTGATTGATCTGAGACTGGCATCCTTAAAAACCAGTAGAAGCTGCATATCATTAATGGATATTTCATTCCACTTGTAGTTGGGCATAAGGATGAATTTGTCATCCTCGTAATATCTAAATTTCTCTTCCTTGCCACTGATAATATTTTCGATCCACACTACTGGGTCGAGATTCCTAGTGGCCAAGTGTTCTTCATAAGTTTCCTTGTGTAATTCCTTCTTCGAGATATATTTAGTGAAATATTTCTGAGGGGCTGGCCATATTAAGCGGAATTTGAGATCAATATTCGACTTGACGGTGTAAGCGTAGTAGATGTCATTTTGGAGCTTCAGCTCTGTCTCCTCCTTTTGGATTTCCTCAAATTCTTCCTTCATTATTGATTTTACTGGGAAGATGCATATTGCTGGTTTATCTTGGATTGTCCCAGTGTAGATAACATTATCTGATTCGAGGTTTACAGTTTCAGTTTTAAACTGTTTAATCATTTAGGGGTAAAAAAATATTCGGAAGATCGTGAGATCATTTGTATATTGATTATATACATTGTATATATATTATATTTTACTTATATACATTATATATATATTATTTTATATACATTGTATATTGATTATATACATTGTATAAATTATTTATATACATTATATATTGCTTATATATATTATATTTTACTTATATATATTTTATATATAATAATTTATATTTATATACATTGTATTTTTTTATATTACTCTTCTCTTCTTTTCATTCCTCTCCTTTTTTTATCATGCAGCCAATTAGATTTATTTTTTATTATAAATTTATCCTAAAACATCCTTCACTAAACAATGAAGATAAAAGTAATCCTGAGACACCAGACTACTAACTACACCCTCGAAATTAATAAATCAGACACACTAGGGATCTTAAAGCAGAAGATACACCAGATTGTCCATATTGATCCCAAGAGGCAGATCCTCCTCTGTAATGACAAGTTCCTTACTGAGGATAAGAAGGTCATCCACGATCTCGATATCAAGCAGGACTCCATCATCTTCATCCGGGAGGAGAGGCAAACTCACCACATGAACCCCGAGCACATGAAGTCCATGCTTGAAATGATGCCCCACATGAAGGAGGAGATGGAAGACAACCCCCAGCTCAAGGCCATGCTCAACTCCTCGTCCTTCCAGGATGATATGGACTCCATGAGCGGGGACCCCAATCTCCTTAAGGAGCAGATGAAGAACTTTGATATCACTGTCTCCAAACTGGAGAATATGCCAGGGGGATTCAACATGATCAACAGCATGATGAAGGATGTCCAGGATCCCCTCCTTAGCGCCTTCACTGACGGACTCAGAGGGAACAAATATAAAGAAGGGGGGACAATAAATAAGCCCATACAGGAGCCCATCCCAGGAGCAAATAAAGGACACGGAAACCTCCTCCTAAAATATAGAGAAGAATTAGCACTTTTAAGGGCCATGGGATTTGACAACTCTAGGAATAACTTGTCTGCACTTGTAGCCTGCCAAGGGAATGTAGATGAAACCATAGAGCATTTAAAAAATAAAAGCGGATAATTTTTAAAGAACTTTAGTATTAATTTGAAGAATTAATTACAAAGTATATATTAAAAGTTTTTAATATATTAAATTATATGTTTATAATACTAAAGTATAAATTAAAATTTTATTAAATTGATTATATGTTTATAATATATTAAATTATATGCTTAATAATTGAGATATTAGAGGAAGACATTTATAGTCATTTTTTTATATATAATATTACAACTAAATATTAATCGGCAACGAGTTATACTCATACAATTAAGAAATATGTATTCATTAGAGCATAAAAAATCAAAGTGACAGGGTCCTGATATGAAAAGAAAATCGAAATATTCGAATGCGTCTTCGTCGAGGGACATGATTAAAATATTAATGAAGCTACAAGTAATGTAAAAACTCAATATATAGATAAGGCTTATAATGCACATGTAATTGACACCAAAAACCAAAGTGTAACATTTAACTAATGAAAGAAATGTCATAAAAAAAAATGTGCTGATAGAAATCGAATTTAAAGTCGAGGAAGGAGATAAATGCCTTGTCCATAGCAACTACTGACAAATTCATTGGGAAAAGAACCAAAAAGTTAACATTTACCTAAGAAGGAAATGTTACATATAGAAAATGTTTTAATGTCAAAAAGAATGTGACATACTAGTATATCTTTATATCTAGTAAGAAAATTACAAGTGCATAATTAAAAACATTGATTAAGGCTCAATATATGACACTGAAAGCACAGAATCGACAGTCGAAGATGTTGCGAAAATTAAAATATGAGTATAATGGAAAATGAGGGTGTAAACTTAATTTAAGTGTAGATTAAGATAGACATCAAGAATTTATAATGATTATTAATTATAAGGAGAAAATAATATCTCAATCCTATAGTAAAAAAAAGTTTAAGGATTGGAAATAAAAGTAGGTCAAGTCTGAAGACATTGTAAGAGAAAGCACTTTTTCATATGCAAATTTACTAAAATATGGTAAAAAAAATAGCATTACACTATAAAAAATATTTATGATGATTGATCATAATTATTAAACAGGAAATATGTTTAGTTAATAAATTGATAGCTAAATATAAATGATCACAAGGACCTTACAATTTGCAATGCCTAGAAAATAAATATTTTTTTGATAATGTTTCAATCTAACATATATGAATTATAATTGTAAATTATACAATTACGGCCATATCT
>CATOAI010000003.1:7500-20000 GCA_951361185.1 Ochropacha duplaris
CTAACCTAACCTAACCTAACCTAACCTAACCTAACCTAACCTAACCTAACCTAACCTAACCTAACCTAACCTAACCTAACCTAACCTAACCTAACCTAACCTAACCTAACCTAACCTAACCTAACCTAACCTAACCTAACCTAACCTAACCTAACCTAACCTAACCTAACCTAACCTAACCTAACCTAACCTAACCTAACCTAACCTAACCTAACCTAACCTAACCTAACCTAACCTAACCTAACCTAACCTAACCTAACCTAACCTAACCTAACCTAACCTAACCTAACCTAACCTAACCTAACCTAACCTAACCTAACCTAACCTAACCTAACCTAACCTAACCTAACCTAACCTAACCTAACCTAACCTAACCTAACCTAACCTAACCTAACCTAACCTAACCTAACCTAACCTAACCTAACCTAACCTAACCTAACCTAACCTAACCTAACCTAACCTAACCTAACCTAACCTAACCTAACCTAACCTAACCTAACCTAACCTAACCTAACCTAACCTAACCTAACCTAACCTAACCTAACCTAACCTAACCTAACCTAACCTAACCTAACCTAACCTAACCTAACCTAACCTAACCTAACCTAACCTAACCTAACCTAACCTAACCTAACCTAACCTAACCTAACCTAACCTAACCTAACCTAACCTAACCTAACCTAACCTAACCTAACCTAACCTAACCTAACCTAACCTAACCTAACCTAACCTAACCTAACCTAACCTAACCTAACCTAACCTAACCTAACCTAACCTAACCTAACCTAACCTAACCTAACCTAACCTAACCTAACCTAACCTAACCTAACCTAACCTAACCTAACCTAACCTAACCTAACCTAACCTAACCTAACCTAACCTAACCTAACCTAACCTAACCTAACCTAACCTAACCTAACCTAACCTAACCTAACCTAACCTAACCTAACCTAACCTAACCTAACCTAACCTAACCTAACCTAACCTAACCTAACCTAACCTAACCTAACCTAACCTAACCTAACCTAACCTAACCTAACCTAACCTAACCTAACCTAACCTAACCTAACCTAACCTAACCTAACCTAACCTAACCTAACCTAACCTAACCTAACCTAACCTAACCTAACCTAACCTAACCTAACCTAACCTAACCTAACCTAACCTAACCTAACCTAACCTAACCTAACCTAACCTAACCTAACCTAACCTAACCTAACCTAACCTAACCTAACCTAACCTAACCTAACCTAACCTAACCTAACCTAACCTAACCTAACCTAACCTAACCTAACCTAACCTAACCTAACCTAACCTAACCTAACCTAACCTAACCTAACCTAACCTAACCTAACCTAACCTAACCTAACCTAACCTAACCTAACCTAACCTAACCTAACCTAACCTAACCTAACCTAACCTAACCTAACCTAACCTAACCTAACCTAACCTAACCTAACCTAACCTAACCTAACCTAACCTAACCTAACCTAACCTAACCTAACCTAACCTAACCTAACCTAACCTAACCTAACCTAACCTAACCTAACCTAACCTAACCTAACCTAACCTAACCTAACCTAACCTAACCTAACCTAACCTAACCTAACCTAACCTAACCTAACCTAACCTAACCTAACCTAACCTAACCTAACCTAACCTAACCTAACCTAACCTAACCTAACCTAACCTAACCTAACCTAACCTAACCTAACCTAACCTAACCTAACCTAACCTAACCTAACCTAACCTAACCTAACCTAACCTAACCTAACCTAACCTAACCTAACCTAACCTAACCTAACCTAACCTAACCTAACCTAACCTAACCTAACCTAACCTAACCTAACCTAACCTAACCTAACCTAACCTAACCTAACCTAACCTAACCTAACCTAACCTAACCTAACCTAACCTAACCTAACCTAACCTAACCTAACCTAACCTAACCTAACCTAACCTAACCTAACCTAACCTAACCTAACCTAACCTAACCTAACCTAACCTAACCTAACCTAACCTAACCTAACCTAACCTAACCTAACCTAACCTAACCTAACCTAACCTAACCTAACCTAACCTAACCTAACCTAACCTAACCTAACCTAACCTAACCTAACCTAACCTAACCTAACCTAACCTAACCTAACCTAACCTAACCTAACCTAACCTAACCTAACCTAACCTAACCTAACCTAACCTAACCTAACCTAACCTAACCTAACCTAACCTAACCTAACCTAACCTAACCTAACCTAACCTAACCTAACCTAACCTAACCTAACCTAACCTAACCTAACCTAACCTAACCTAACCTAACCTAACCTAACCTAACCTAACCTAACCTAACCTAACCTAACCTAACCTAACCTAACCTAACCTAACCTAACCTAACCTAACCTAACCTAACCTAACCTAACCTAACCTAACCTAACCTAACCTAACCTAACCTAACCTAACCTAACCTAACCTAACCTAACCTAACCTAACCTAACCTAACCTAACCTAACCTAACCTAACCTAACCTAACCTAACCTAACCTAACCTAACCTAACCTAACCTAACCTAACCTAACCTAACCTAACCTAACCTAACCTAACCTAACCTAACCTAACCTAACCTAACCTAACCTAACCTAACCTAACCTAACCTAACCTAACCTAACCTAACCTAACCTAACCTAACCTAACCTAACCTAACCTAACCTAACCTAACCTAACCTAACCTAACCTAACCTAACCTAACCTAACCTAACCTAACCTAACCTAACCTAACCTAACCTAACCTAACCTAACCTAACCTAACCTAACCTAACCTAACCTAACCTAACCTAACCTAACCTAACCTAACCTAACCTAACCTAACCTAACCTAACCTAACCTAACCTAACCTAACCTAACCTAACCTAACCTAACCTAACCTAACCTAACCTAACCTAACCTAACCTAACCTAACCTAACCTAACCTAACCTAACCTAACCTAACCTAACCTAACCTAACCTAACCTAACCTAACCTAACCTAACCTAACCTAACCTAACCTAACCTAACCTAACCTAACCTAACCTAACCTAACCTAACCTAACCTAACCTAACCTAACCTAACCTAACCTAACCTAACCTAACCTAACCTAACCTAACCTAACCTAACCTAACCTAACCTAACCTAACCTAACCTAACCTAACCTAACCTAACCTAACCTAACCTAACCTAACCTAACCTAACCTAACCTAACCTAACCTAACCTAACCTAACCTAACCTAACCTAACCTAACCTAACCTAACCTAACCTAACCTAACCTAACCTAACCTAACCTAACCTAACCTAACCTAACCTAACCTAACCTAACCTAACCTAACCTAACCTAACCTAACCTAACCTAACCTAACCTAACCTAACCTAACCTAACCTAACCTAACCTAACCTAACCTAACCTAACCTAACCTAACCTAACCTAACCTAACCTAACCTAACCTAACCTAACCTAACCTAACCTAACCTAACCTAACCTAACCTAACCTAACCTAACCTAACCTAACCTAACCTAACCTAACCTAACCTAACCTAACCTAACCTAACCTAACCTAACCTAACCTAACCTAACCTAACCTAACCTAACCTAACCTAACCTAACCTAACCTAACCTAACCTAACCTAACCTAACCTAACCTAACCTAACCTAACCTAACCTAACCTAACCTAACCTAACCTAACCTAACCTAACCTAACCTAACCTAACCTAACCTAACCTAACCTAACCTAACCTAACCTAACCTAACCTAACCTAACCTAACCTAACCTAACCTAACCTAACCTAACCTAACCTAACCTAACCTAACCTAACCTAACCTAACCTAACCTAACCTAACCTAACCTAACCTAACCTAACCTAACCTAACCTAACCTAACCTAACCTAACCTAACCTAACCTAACCTAACCTAACCTAACCTAACCTAACCTAACCTAACCTAACCTAACCTAACCTAACCTAACCTAACCTAACCTAACCTAACCTAACCTAACCTAACCTAACCTAACCTAACCTAACCTAACCTAACCTAACCTAACCTAACCTAACCTAACCTAACCTAACCTAACCTAACCTAACCTAACCTAACCTAACCTAACCTAACCTAACCTAACCTAACCTAACCTAACCTAACCTAACCTAACCTAACCTAACCTAACCTAACCTAACCTAACCTAACCTAACCTAACCTAACCTAACCTAACCTAACCTAACCTAACCTAACCTAACCTAACCTAACCTAACCTAACCTAACCTAACCTAACCTAACCTAACCTAACCTAACCTAACCTAACCTAACCTAACCTAACCTAACCTAACCTAACCTAACCTAACCTAACCTAACCTAACCTAACCTAACCTAACCTAACCTAACCTAACCTAACCTAACCTAACCTAACCTAACCTAACCTAACCTAACCTAACCTAACCTAACCTAACCTAACCTAACCTAACCTAACCTAACCTAACCTAACCTAACCTAACCTAACCTAACCTAACCTAACCTAACCTAACCTAACCTAACCTAACCTAACCTAACCTAACCTAACCTAACCTAACCTAACCTAACCTAACCTAACCTAACCTAACCTAACCTAACCTAACCTAACCTAACCTAACCTAACCTAACCTAACCTAACCTAACCTAACCTAACCTAACCTAACCTAACCTAACCTAACCTAACCTAACCTAACCTAACCTAACCTAACCTAACCTAACCTAACCTAACCTAACCTAACCTAACCTAACCTAACCTAACCTAACCTAACCTAACCTAACCTAACCTAACCTAACCTAACCTAACCTAACCTAACCTAACCTAACCTAACCTAACCTAACCTAACCTAACCTAACCTAACCTAACCTAACCTAACCTAACCCAGTTCCACCCAAATACCGGTCGCAACAACATCTGCTCCGCGTTAAAAATTCCTAAAAATAAGAAAAAGTGATAATATCATCAAACAAAAGTAGTGAAGTGAAAGAGTGCAATCCAAACTACCAGGATTCATGTGGGCAACATTGTAAGTCAGCTGGTTCCCGAGATATTGAGGTCCAAGTTTGAAGAGCCTTAACGCCGCCCCCTGTCAAGGTACAAATTGTCAAATTATATCAATCTGTAGCCCTCGCCGAGACCTATCAGCCAACACCATAACCATTGAGATCCGGCTGGAAACAACGGAGTTATAGAGAGTGGAAAATACGCTATTTTGACCTAGAAACGTGTGTTTTTCCATACTTCCGTCGAATCGAGGTTACACGAGGCAATAAAATTACGTCGGACAGGGCTTCAGTGGCGGCATAGAGACAGGCAGCCCGGCTCGGAGACTCCACAGCACGCCTTCACTTCCTAAGTTATTTAAATACAATATTAGAACCGCCGCACCACATCGTGACGTGATCGTGCCACGATCGTGAACCGATCGTCGATCGCCGAGCACCACCATCGGCAGAGCTACGTCACCGTCATCATCGAACAACAAGGTACTAACGACCCCCTCCACCGGTCTTACCACACCCCACCCCCCCCCACAGTACTCAATACGAGACACCCCCTCCCCCCCTACCCCTCACTTCTTACCCCACCCCCCCTCAAGTACTCCACACGAGACCCCCCTCCCCCCCTGCCCCCCCTCCACACCTCACCCCCCCTCAAGCTAACTTCCAAACGGGAAGAGATAGAACCCTACTTCTTGGGGTCATCCTTCCTGGATTGAGGAGCCCTATCAGCTGGCCCCAACAGTTTGAATACCCCCCCCTCCCCCTCAACTTACCTCACCCCCCCTCAAGTACTCCACACGAGACCCCCCTCCCCCCCCTGCCCCCCCTCCACACCTCACCCCCCCTCAAGCTAACTTCCAAACGGGAAGAGATAGAACCCTACTTCTTGGGGTCATCCTTCCTGGATTGAGGAGCCCTATCAGCTGGCCCCAACAGTTTGAATACCCCCCCCCTCCCCCTCAACTTACCTCACCCCCCCTCAAGTACTCCACACGAGACCCCCCTCCCCCCCCCCCTGCCCCCTCCATACCTCACCCCCCCTTAAGCTAACTTCTAAACGGGAAGAGATAGTACCCTACTTCTTGGGGTCATCCTTCCTGGATTGAGGAGCCCTATCAGCTGGCCCCAACAGTTTAAATACCCCCCCCCCCCTCCCCCTCAACTTACCTCACCCCCCCTCAAGTACTCCACACGAGACCCCCCCCTCCCCCCCCCTGCCCCCTCCATACCTCACCCCCCCTCAAGCTAACTTCTAAACGGGAAGAGACAGAACCCTACTTCTTGGGGTCATCCTTCCTGGATTGAGGAGCCCTATCAGCTGGCCCCATCAGTTTGAATACCCCCCCCCCCCCCCCCTCAACTTTCCTCACCCCCCCTCAAGTACTCCACACGAGACTTCCCCCCCCCCCCCTGCCCCCCTCCATACCTCACCCCCCCTCAGGCTAACTCCTGAACGGAGCATCCTACGGGACCGTGCGAGGGGTCGTTGGAACCGGAAGGAAGAAAGCATTCTTCTGACCCATTCACATTCTCACTCTTAAGAAGTATACTATCAGAAACCATAAAATAACTGTATTCTTATATAAAAAGTATTAAAATAATAAATAGTGTACTAGCACCATAAGTATTACATTGTATCAGTAAGAAATTAACCACCACCAAAACCAAAAATGTCAACATCAAACATGTCACGCAAGTCAGCCGCGGAGATCGCCCCGCCAAAGTCTACGAAATCACTCCGTGAAAAGGTGCTTACAAAAGCCACTTCTAACACCTCGGTAAAATCAGAGAGGCTGGTGCGACCATCATCCTTGGAGCAGGTGCCTGAAGTGCCAAAACCAGCATCAGATATAGTAGTAATGCTCCCCACAAATACACCCCAACCACTATCAGAGGCTACTGACGTTGACCTTGACGACCTAGACGGATCATCCGTAGCCTCAGAACTCGCCGTCAACAGAAGAGTAAGTCTACTGTTCACCAGCCCAAGGCGAGGAACAGGTGTGGAGATGGACGCGGCGACAAGAGTGGCGAACGAGCTCCTACAAAAAGGTAAATCAGCACTAGAAGCCTCGGGGAATATGAAGAGAGACCTCAGGACGATAGCCTACGACAGCCTACAAGGGCTATATGAGACGGTTCTGTCGGTAGCGGATTCCAGGGCACGCCACAAGCTCAACCTGGAAAAGGAGCGCTCCAGACACGCACAAGAACTGGTGCGAGTCGAGAGAGCCCACACAAAAGAGCTTGTAGCAATAAGGCAGAACCTAACGACAGAGCTCAGCCTGGCCCGGGCGGACATAGTAGAGGGGCTAAAGGAGGCGAAGGCAGTTCGTAGCTGGCTTGGCTACGAAACTGAAGAGCCGTTCCGAAAAATCAAAGAGGTCCAAAACACAATAAACAAATTAGAAGTGTCCCTAAAGTCCCAGAAAGAAAATACCAACTTGCTTCCAAGCCAATCAGACATCAATAACATTAAAGCAATAGAAGCTGGGATATCAAACATAAAAATTAACATCCAAAACGTATCTTCACAACTAGACTACTTAAGGAGAACAGTGGACACTATTAAAAATGAGGTCTCAAAACCAACCGAGACCTCACAAAACACCGCAACGAACCTCGTATTCCCCGAGGAACTAAACAAAATCATCACAAAACTAGAAGAGGATATAAAAGACGTAAAAATAATAACACAAAGAATTGACAACAAGCCCAACAACCCAGCCCTACAAAAAACAGCACCAATAGACCTGGCTGGACAATTACAACCATTATCGGAAAAACTTGAGATGGTGTCGTCGGACATCCGAGTCATACGTGACAAAAAACCCCAAGAACTGCCCCCAGTGGCGCCAAATTTGGAAACCGAAATCGCGATCTCGGAGGTCCGACAACACCTAGCCACCATCACAAATAATATGTCGGCACTCAAGAAACCCGATCAACAAAACCAGGCAGCCCAGCTCGAGCAAAAAACCACCTACGCAAAAGTAGCCGCCAAATTGCCACCCCCAAAAAGACCTAACCACACCCTAATCATATCATCGAAAAACCCCAAAAGCACCGGGGACGACTTGATCGAGAGGATTAGGATAGCGCTGGACACGAAAAAAACCGGCGCCAGAGTGGACAGGGTCCGCAAGGCTAAAAACCAGAAGGTGGTCCTCAGCTGCGGAAGTAAGGAGGATTTAAACCTCGTCCATGCTAGAGTCGAATCCAACAAGGACCTGAAGGCGGAGGTTGCGAAGCCGAACAACCCTCTCATCATGATCCGGGACGTCCTCTCCTATCTAACCGACGCGGAAATAGCGGAGATGTTATTAGCACAGAACAAGTGCCTCCTGCAAGGCGTGGAAGATAAGGAGAGGGTGCTCCGGGTCAAGTATAGGAAAAGGGCACGCAATAACCTCATGTGCCATCCCATCCTGGAGTTGTCGCCACAAATGCACAAGAGGTTTGTGGAAGCCGGCAGGGTCCACATAGACATACAGTGGAGACCCGTGGAGGACCACTCACCTCTGGTGCAATGCACCAAATGCCTGGGCTTTGGCCACACAAAGGCAATCTGCCGGGAAAAGGACGACCTCTGCAATTACTGCGGGGAAGCCCACTCCTGGGAGAAATGCGAGGCCAGAAGAACAGGCAAACCACCGAGCTGCAAAAACTGCAGAGAGCAGCGGCCCGACGACCCAGACACGGCACACACCGCCTACAGCTCTGAGTGCAAAGAAAGGGAGAAATGGGATGCAATAGCGCGCTCTCGGGTGTCATATTGCTAAGGGCACATCAACACAAACAATCCCCCAAAGAGTGGGCAGAACAGGTTTGAATTTCATACAAGCAAACCTGCAACGCTCCAAACTAGCAACAGCCGAACTGTTCCAGGTAGCAAAGGAAAAGAACATCTCCATAGCCCTGGTGCAGGAACCATACGTAGGCAAAACCGGCGTCTTAAAACCTAACCCGGGTACACAGGTCATCCAGTGCACCCTCCAAAGACAAAAACCGGTTAAGGCAGCAATAATCATTTTCGGAGACCAGCTGGAGGTAATTCACGACCCCCAGCTGGTAACCGAAACTGAAGCAGCAGCCCTACTGGTTGGTGGAGGAATACGGCTAGGAGTAACATCTGTCTATTTTGAGGGGGATCAAGACATAGAAAATAACATAAATAGTTTAAAAAAAATTATAACAACACTCAACACAGAACTTCACATAATAGCAGGAGACATAAATGCCTGGAGCCACTGGTGGGGAAGCAGCTCAGAAGATCAGAGAGGAGCAGCATACAACGCCTTCCTAAACGAATCCGGACTCCAGATCCTCAATATCGGAGACACACCCACCTTTGAAACAGTCAGAAGAGGCAAAACGTGCACAAGCATCGTTGACGTCACAGTCTGTAGCACGCCACTTCTAGGAAAAGTAGAAGAGTGGAAAGTGAACAGAGATCTCACCACGTCAGACCACAACGCAATCACATTCACTCTGCGACTGGGCAAACCACTAGAGCCCCTAAGACCCATCACAACGCGGAGGTACAACACCAAAAAAGCCAAGTGGTCTGATTTTAGATCAACATTTAAAACAATGTTAGAGGAGAAAAACATCACTCCCCTCTCCATAATGAGCTCTGGAACACCGGAGGAGTTAGAGGACACAGTCACTGCCTACACGGAAGCCATCCATGAATCCTGCAAAGATTCCATCCCAGCACAAGGGAAAAGGAGCGGGAACCCAAGACCTCCATGGTGGTCAAAAAGGCTAGATGACCTAAAAAGAGATGTCCTAAGGAAGAAGAGAAGAATAAAAAACGCTGCCCCCTCTAGAGTACAATATGTCATCGCAGAATACCACCTTGCGAAACAGGAGTACAAAACAGAGGCGGAACAAGCCCAAACAACAAACTGGAAGGAGTACTGCTCTACTCAAGAAAAAGAGAGCATGTGGGACAAAATATACCGGGTAATCAGGAAGACAGCCAGAACACAGGAGGATCTCCTCCTGAGAAACCCCGACGGCAACACCCTCACCCCACAGCAGTCGGCAGAACTCCTTGCCAAAACTTTCTACCCAGACGACAGTGAGGCAACCGACCAACAAAGCCACACACAATTGCGACAACAGACAGAGAGCGACATCGATGACCTCCCGGGAGACGATCCGCCTTTCACATCGGCGGAACTGGACTTGGTGCTTCAGGCACTGAACCCAAAGAAAGCCCCGGGCCCTGATGGGCTAACGTCAGACATATGCACAGAGGCCATCAACTGTGACAGGGAAGTGTTTATGAGCATAGCCAACAAGTGCCTATCGCTGGCCCACTTCCCCAAACAATGGAAAATAGCCCACGTCATCATCCTAAGAAAACCGGGCAAGGAGGACTACACACAACCAAAGTCCTACCGACCCATAGGACTCCTGTCAGTTGTAGGCAAAATCGTCGAAAAACTAATGGTAGGCCGACTCCAATGGCATATCTTCCCCACCCTTAACAAAAACCAATATGGCTTCATGCCGCAAAGAGGCACCGAGGACGCCTTGTATGCCCTAGTAACCCACATACAAGACGAAGTAAGAAGAAAAAACATCGTCATAGTGGTATCTCTGGACATAGAGGGCGCCTTCGATAATGCATGGTGGCCAGCTCTAAAACACCAACTCAAGAGGAAACAATGCCCCCAAAACCTCTACAAGCTAACAGACTCATACCTCAAGGACCGAAAGATCAAGGTCAACTACGCCAGAGCAGCTTATGAGAAGGAAACCACCAAAGGATGCGTCCAGGGATCAATAGGTGGACCGACCTTTTGGAATGTTATCCTAGACTCATTGCTGTACAAACTGGAAAGTGAGGGAGTGTACTGCCAAGCCTTCGCTGACGACGTGGTCCTCGTATTCACAGGCCAAATAACAAACACCATAGAGCAGACTGTCAACAACGCCATGAACACAGTAGTAGAATGGGGCAGTCAGAACAAGCTAAACTTCGCATCGCACAAGACCAGCGCTATGTTACTGACGAGGAAGCTTAAGTACGACCCCCCAAACCTGTTCATGGCCGGTACAAAACTGACACTAGTAAAAAAAATCAAGCTGCTAGGCCTCATAATAGACGAGAAACTCACCTTCAAATCACATGTCACAGAGCAATGCAGGAAAGCAGTAGAAATCTACAAGCAGCTAGCCTGCGTCGCAAAGGTGACATGGGGATTGAACGGAGAGATAACAAGAACCATATACGTCTCAGTCATAGAGCCCATCATGACTTACGCCTCCAGCGCATGGTCACAGGCAACAGAACTCCAAGAAATACAAAAACAACTCAACACAGTGCAGAGAGGCTTCGCACAAAAAATATGCCGGGCATACCGTACGGTATCGCTAACATCAGCACTCACACTGTCTGGCCTACTCCCACTCGACCTGAGAGTACAAGAGACGGCGAGCCTGTATAAAGCCAAAAAACTCATCACCACCCACTACCTCCCCCCTGGAAAAGAGCTTGAGACCATGGTCGGTTACCTAGACCAACCACATCCATCTACTTACACAACCACCAACTATGAGCTCCTAGAGGCGATGGATCCAAAGACCCCTTACTCCCACCAAGTCACCGGCCCCGAGATTTACACAGACGGCAGCAAAATAGAGGGCAAAGTAGGAGCAGCCGCCACGTGGTGGGAAGAGGGAAAAGAGACCGCCCATTCCATCTTCAATCTGCATCCCTCCTGTACAGTATTCCAATCGGAATTGTACGCACTCCACAGGGCGACGCAAATGGCAAGAACCAGTAGGGAGCCAATAATAAGCATACTGAGTGACTCAAGATCTTCACTCGACCTACTGAAAAGACCAAAAAGTAGTCACCCCCTAGCAAAATCTATTAAAGAGTGCATAGAGGAGATCAGAACTGAGGGAAGAGAGGTACGGCTGTTCTGGTTAAGGGCACATGTGGGAACCGCCGGCAATGAAAGAGCCGATGAGCTCGCCAAGTCAGCGGCACTTACCACGTCCACCCAAGACTACGACAAAGTCCCCCTGTCCTACGTCAAGAGGAAAATAAGAGAGGAATCGGTCAGCAAATGGCAGGACCGATACGAGACCTCCAACACAGGGGAAGTCACAAAAAAGCTCCTTCCGGACGTTGCCAAAGCGTACCGGATAGTAAGGGCAAACAAGTTGACCCCCCACCAAGTGCAAGCCCTCACAGGACACGGTGGAACAGCCGAGTACTTATACAGATTCCACCTTAAAGACAGCCCCGGATGTGAATGCGACAAGAACATCAGCGAGTCTGTGTGGCACATCATACTGGACTGCCCACGCTTCCACATAGCCCGACGGGAACTAGAAATAGAGATCGACACAAGACTAGACCCATCGGGCATCCAACACATCCTCACTGACACACACAAAATAACACACTTCCTACGCTTCGTGGATAACATCTTCCGCATAGTCG
>CATOAI010000003.1:25000-47500 GCA_951361185.1 Ochropacha duplaris
ACCTAACCTAACCTAACCTAACCTAACCTAACCTAACCTAACCTAACCTAACCTAACCTAACCTAACCTAACCTAACCTAACCTAACCTAACCTAACCTAACCTAACCTAACCTAACCTAACCTAACCTAACCTAACCTAACCTAACCTAACCTAACCTAACCTAACCTAACCTAACCTAACCTAACCTAACCTAACCTAACCTAACCTAACCTAACCTAACCTAACCTAACCTAACCTAACCTAACCTAACCTAACCTAACCTAACCTAACCTAACCTAACCTAACCTAACCTAACCTAACCTAACCTAACCTAACCTAACCTAACCTAACCTAACCTAACCTAACCTAACCTAACCTAACCTAACCTAACCTAACCTAACCTAACCTAACCTAACCTAACCTAACCTAACCTAACCTAACCTAACCTAACCTAACCTAACCTAACCTAACCTAACCTAACCTAACCTAACCTAACCTAACCTAACCTAACCTAACCTAACCTAACCTAACCTAACCTAACCTAACCTAACCTAACCTAACCTAACCTAACCTAACCTAACCTAACCTAACCTAACCTAACCTAACCTAACCTAACCTAACCTAACCTAACCTAACCTAACCTAACCTAACCTAACCTAACCTAACCTAACCTAACCTAACCTAACCTAACCTAACCTAACCTAACCTAACCTAACCTAACCTAACCTAACCTAACCTAACCTAACCTAACCTAACCTAACCTAACCTAACCTAACCTAACCTAACCTAACCTAACCTAACCTAACCTAACCTAACCTAACCTAACCTAACCTAACCTAACCTAACCTAACCTAACCTAACCTAACCTAACCTAACCTAACCTAACCTAACCTAACCTAACCTAACCTAACCTAACCTAACCTAACCTAACCTAACCTAACCTAACCTAACCTAACCTAACCTAACCTAACCTAACCTAACCTAACCTAACCTAACCTAACCTAACCTAACCTAACCTAACCTAACCTAACCTAACCTAACCTAACCTAACCTAACCTAACCTAACCTAACCTAACCTAACCTAACCTAACCTAACCTAACCTAACCTAACCTAACCTAACCTAACCTAACCTAACCTAACCTAACCTAACCTAACCTAACCTAACCTAACCTAACCTAACCTAACCTAACCTAACCTAACCTAACCTAACCTAACCTAACCTAACCTAACCTAACCTAACCTAACCTAACCTAACCTAACCTAACCTAACCTAACCTAACCTAACCTAACCTAACCTAACCTAACCTAACCTAACCTAACCTAACCTAACCTAACCTAACCTAACCTAACCTAACCTAACCTAACCTAACCTAACCTAACCTAACCTAACCTAACCTAACCTAACCTAACCTAACCTAACCTAACCTAACCTAACCTAACCTAACCTAACCTAACCTAACCTAACCTAACCTAACCTAACCTAACCTAACCTAACCTAACCTAACCTAACCTAACCTAACCTAACCTAACCTAACCTAACCTAACCTAACCTAACCTAACCTAACCTAACCTAACCTAACCTAACCTAACCTAACCTAACCTAACCTAACCTAACCTAACCTAACCTAACCTAACCTAACCTAACCTAACCTAACCTAACCTAACCTAACCTAACCTAACCTAACCTAACCTAACCTAACCTAACCTAACCTAACCTAACCTAACCTAACCTAACCTAACCTAACCTAACCTAACCTAACCTAACCTAACCTAACCTAACCTAACCTAACCTAACCTAACCTAACCTAACCTAACCTAACCTAACCTAACCTAACCTAACCTAACCTAACCTAACCTAACCTAACCTAACCTAACCTAACCTAACCTAACCTAACCTAACCTAACCTAACCTAACCTAACCTAACCTAACCTAACCTAACCTAACCTAACCTAACCTAACCTAACCTAACCTAACCTAACCTAACCTAACCTAACCTAACCTAACCTAACCTAACCTAACCTAACCTAACCTAACCTAACCTAACCTAACCTAACCTAACCTAACCTAACCTAACCTAACCTAACCTAACCTAACCTAACCTAACCTAACCTAACCTAACCTAACCTAACCTAACCTAACCTAACCTAACCTAACCTAACCTAACCTAACCTAACCTAACCTAACCTAACCTAACCTAACCTAACCTAACCTAACCTAACCTAACCTAACCTAACCTAACCTAACCTAACCTAACCTAACCTAACCTAACCTAACCTAACCTAACCTAACCTAACCTAACCTAACCTAACCTAACCTAACCTAACCTAACCTAACCTAACCTAACCTAACCTAACCTAACCTAACCTAACCTAACCTAACCTAACCTAACCTAACCTAACCTAACCTAACCTAACCTAACCTAACCTAACCTAACCTAACCTAACCTAACCTAACCTAACCTAACCTAACCTAACCTAACCTAACCTAACCTAACCTAACCTAACCTAACCTAACCTAACCTAACCTAACCTAACCTAACCTAACCTAACCTAACCTAACCTAACCTAACCTAACCTAACCTAACCTAACCTAACCTAACCTAACCTAACCTAACCTAACCTAACCTAACCTAACCTAACCTAACCTAACCTAACCTAACCTAACCTAACCTAACCTAACCTAACCTAACCTAACCTAACCTAACCTAACCTAACCTAACCTAACCTAACCTAACCTAACCTAACCTAACCTAACCTAACCTAACCTAACCTAACCTAACCTAACCTAACCTAACCTAACCTAACCTAACCTAACCTAACCTAACCTAACCTAACCTAACCTAACCTAACCTAACCTAACCTAACCTAACCTAACCTAACCTAACCTAACCTAACCTAACCTAACCTAACCTAACCTAACCTAACCTAACCTAACCTAACCTAACCTAACCTAACCTAACCTAACCTAACCTAACCTAACCTAACCTAACCTAACCTAACCTAACCTAACCTAACCTAACCTAACCTAACCTAACCTAACCTAACCTAACCTAACCTAACCTAACCTAACCTAACCTAACCTAACCTAACCTAACCTAACCTAACCTAACCTAACCTAACCTAACCTAACCTAACCTAACCTAACCTAACCTAACCTAACCTAACCTAACCTAACCTAACCTAACCTAACCTAACCTAACCTAACCTAACCTAACCTAACCTAACCTAACCTAACCTAACCTAACCTAACCTAACCTAACCTAACCTAACCTAACCTAACCTAACCTAACCTAACCTAACCTAACCTAACCTAACCTAACCTAACCTAACCTAACCTAACCTAACCTAACCTAACCTAACCTAACCTAACCTAACCTAACCTAACCTAACCTAACCTAACCTAACCTAACCTAACCTAACCTAACCTAACCTAACCTAACCTAACCTAACCTAACCTAACCTAACCTAACCTAACCTAACCTAACCTAACCTAACCTAACCTAACCTAACCTAACCTAACCTAACCTAACCTAACCTAACCTAACCTAACCTAACCTAACCTAACCTAACCTAACCTAACCTAACCTAACCTAACCTAACCTAACCTAACCTAACCTAACCTAACCTAACCTAACCTAACCTAACCTAACCTAACCTAACCTAACCTAACCTAACCTAACCTAACCTAACCTAACCTAACCTAACCTAACCTAACCTAACCTAACCTAACCTAACCTAACCTAACCTAACCTAACCTAACCTAACCTAACCTAACCTAACCTAACCTAACCTAACCTAACCTAACCTAACCTAACCTAACCTAACCTAACCTAACCTAACCTAACCTAACCTAACCTAACCTAACCTAACCTAACCTAACCTAACCTAACCTAACCTAACCTAACCTAACCTAACCTAACCTAACCTAACCTAACCTAACCTAACCTAACCTAACCTAACCTAACCTAACCTAACCTAACCTAACCTAACCTAACCTAACCTAACCTAACCTAACCTAACCTAACCTAACCTAACCTAACCTAACCTAACCTAACCTAACCTAACCTAACCTAACCTAACCTAACCTAACCTAACCTAACCTAACCTAACCTAACCTAACCTAACCTAACCTAACCTAACCTAACCTAACCTAACCTAACCTAACCTAACCTAACCTAACCTAACCTAACCTAACCTAACCTAACCTAACCTAACCTAACCTAACCTAACCTAACCTAACCTAACCTAACCTAACCTAACCTAACCTAACCTAACCTAACCTAACCTAACCTAACCTAACCTAACCTAACCTAACCTAACCTAACCTAACCTAACCTAACCTAACCTAACCTAACCTAACCTAACCTAACCTAACCTAACCTAACCTAACCTAACCTAACCTAACCTAACCTAACCTAACCTAACCTAACCTAACCTAACCTAACCTAACCTAACCTAACCTAACCATCGATATTTTTTCTGAAAATTCGCTTTTCGTTCCCATTCTTTTTGCCAATCGTTGTGTTCCCGGACCCCATTGCTTACCCCGTATAGTAAATTCAGTAGCTTCATATTAAAATAATTGTCAATCTGCAAAAAACATAAAATTTCATTATAAATTACACTAATTTTCAATTTTCTTTCAAATTTTCTATAAACACTTACCTGTTTTCCGCTTTGGTTGAGCTTCTCTCGCCGAGCCGCATCCGTAGACACCTTTCCCAGCCTTCTGCTGTGAAAATTGTAGAAAACACCTATATATCGTAGTTTGTTTAAAAGTCTACCTAAGGGATACAAGTCTCATAGAAAAACATCGATATTTTTTCTGAAAATTCGCTTTTCGTTCCCATTCTTTTTGCCAATCGTTGTGTTCCCGGACCCCATTGCTTACCCCGTATAGTAAATTCAGTAGCTTCATATTAAAATAATTGTCAATCTGCAAAAAACATAAAATTTCATTATAAATTACACTAATTTTCAATTTTCTTTCAAATTTTCTATAAACACTTACCTGTTTTCCGCTTTGGTTGAGCTTCTCTCGCCGAGCCGCATCCGTAGACACCTTTCCCAGCCTTCTGCTGTGAAAATTGTAGAAAACACCTATATATCGTAGTTTGTTTAAAAGTCTACCTAAGGGATACAAGTCTCATAGAAAAACATCGATATTTTTTCTGAAAATTCGCTTTTCGTTCCCATTCTTTTTGCCAATCGTTGTGTTCCCGGACCCCATTGCTTACCCCGTATAGTAAATTCAGTAGCTTCATATTAAAATAATTGTCAATCTGCAAAAAACATAAAATTTCATTATAAATTACACTAATTTTCAATTTTCTTTCAAATTTTCTATAAACACTTACCTGTTTTCCGCTTTGGTTGAGCTTCTCTCGCCGAGCCGCATCCGTAGACACCTTTCCCAGCCTTCTGCTGTGAAAATTGTAGAAAACACCTATATATCGTAGTTTGTTTAAAAGTCTACCTAAGGGATACAAGTCTCATAGAAAAACATCGATATTTTTTCTGAAAATTCGCTTTTCGTTCCCATTCTTTTTGCCAATCGTTGTGTTCCCGGACCCCATTGCTTACCCCGTATAGTAAATTCAGTAGCTTCATATTAAAATAATTGTCAATCTGCAAAAAACATAAAATTTCATTATAAATTACACTAATTTTCAATTTTCTTTCAAATTTTCTATAAACACTTACCTGTTTTCCGCTTTGGTTGAGCTTCTCTCGCCGAGCCGCATCCGTAGACACCTTTCCCAGCCTTCTGCTGTGAAAATTGTAGAAAACACCTATATATCGTAGTTTGTTTAAAAGTCTACCTAAGGGATACAAGTCTCATAGAAAAACATCGATATTTTTTCTAAAAATTCGCTTTTCGTTCCCATTCTTTTTGCCAATCGTTGTGTTCCCGGACCCCATTGCTTACCCCGTATAGTAAATTCAGTAGCTTCATATTAAAATAATTGTCAATCTGCAAAAAACATAAAATTTCATTATAAATTACACTAATTTTCAATTTTCTTTCAAATTTTCTATAAACACTTACCTGTTTTCCGCTTTGGTTGAGCTTCTCTCGCCGAGCCGCATCCGTAGACACCTTTCCCAGCCTTCTGCTGTGAAAATTGTAGAAAACACCTATATATCGTAGTTTGTTTAAAAGTCTACCTAAGGGATACAAGTCTCATAGAAAAACATCGATATTTTTTCTGAAAATTCGCTTTTCGTTCCCATTCTTTTTGCCAATCGTTGTGTTCCCGGACCCCATTGCTTACCCCGTATAGTAAATTCAGTAGCTTCATATTAAAATAATTGTCAATCTGCAAAAAACATAAAATTTCATTATAAATTACACTAATTTTCAATTTTCTTTCAAATTTTCTATAAACACTTACCTGTTTTCCGCTTTGGTTGAGCTTCTCTCGCCGAGCCGCATCCGTAGACACCTTTCCCAGCCTTCTGCTGTGAAAATTGTAGAAAACACCTATATATCGTAGTTTGTTTAAAAGTCTACCTAAGGGATACAAGTCTCATAGAAAAACATCGATATTTTTTCTGAAAATTCGCTTTTC
Source organism: Ochropacha duplaris (assembly GCA_951361185.1). Classification (NCBI taxonomy): domain Eukaryota; kingdom Metazoa; phylum Arthropoda; class Insecta; order Lepidoptera; family Drepanidae; genus Ochropacha; species Ochropacha duplaris. The sequence continues at coordinate 31,555 of CATOAI010000003.1, forward strand.
GTTCCCATTCTTTTTGCCAATCGTTGTGTTCCCGGACCCCATTGCTTACCCCGTATAGTAAATTCAGTAGCTTCATATTAAAATAATTGTCAATCTGCAAAAAACATAAAATTTCATTATAAATTACACTAATTTTCAATTTTCTTTCAAATTTTCTATAAACACTTACCTGTTTTCCGCTTTGGTTGAGCTTCTCTCGCCGAGCCGCATCCGTAGACACCTTTCCCAGCCTTCTGCTGTGAAAATTGTAGAAAACACCTATATATCGTAGTTTGTTTAAAAGTCTACCTAAGGGATACAAGTCTCATAGAAAAACATCGATATTTTTTCTGAAAATTCGCTTTTCGTTCCCATTCTTTTTGCCAATCGTTGTGTTCCCGGACCCCATTGCTTACCCCGTATAGTAAATTCAGTAGCTTCATATTAAAATAATTGTCAATCTGCAAAAAACATAAAATTTCATTATAAATTACACTAATTTTCAATTTTCTTTCAAATTTTCTATAAACACTTACCTGTTTTCCGCTTTGGTTGAGCTTCTCTCGCCGAGCCGCATCCGTAGACACCTTTCCCAGCCTTCTGCTGTGAAAATTGTAGAAAACACCTATATATCGTAGTTTGTTTAAAAGTCTACCTAAGGGATACAAGTCTCATAGAAAAACATCGATATTTTTTCTGAAAATTCGCTTTTCGTTCCCATTCTTTTTGCCAATCGTTGTGTTCCCGGACCCCATTGCTTACCCCGTATAGTAAATTCAGTAGCTTCATATTAAAATAATTGTCAATCTGCAAAAAACATAAAATTTCATTATAAATTACACTAATTTTCAATTTTCTTTCAAATTTTCTATAAACACTTACCTGTTTTCCGCTTTGGTTGAGCTTCTCTCGCCGAGCCGCATCCGTAGACACCTTTCCCAGCCTTCTGCTGTGAAAATTGGCATTTTTTCGCCCTCCCACCCACCCTGTTGTGTTTTACCATTAAGACTCTGGTCAATAGGTGAAAATATTACTTGTGTTTTGAGACTTAAAACTAATTTTTTAATATAGTTTTATTGTTACAAAGTAAATAAATAAAGTATAGATAAATATCAAACGTCAAATTCAAAAGATATATACATAATTGCTTACAAAAACTTGTAATTTAATATAAATTTAACTTTAACTATTTTTATCGGCATTAATCGTTTCTCTTAGCACATCCTTCAACCCTTAGGACTTCTCACATTTGAGAACATATATGAAACTGTAAAATGGATAATCCCGAACCGCCGAATACTTCGGAAAATAGAGCTAAAGATCCGGGAAATTTAGATTTTTCTGCTAAAATCTTCAATTTTACTGCGGCCATCATAGAGGCTGTTAACGAAGGGAAAAGCGTCACCACTAAGAATAAAAAAGCCATCCTTGAAGCCGCTGAAGGTATTCGTAAAGTCCTACTTACCGAGACACCCATCGCCCCCGCATCCTTAACAACACCTGGGATAGAACTACAAACTCTAAAGCAAGAGATTCTCGCCGGTGTCAACGACCAAATAAATAAATTAACTACTGAACTCACCAAACAAAAAGCCTCATACGCAGCCGTAGTTCAGGCAACTCCCCCCCCTAAACCTCAACCACAAAAACCTGCAATTATCATCACTCCAACTGACTCTTCCGAAGTGGATCAAACCATTAATACGTGGAAGAAACAGATCACCTTCAAGGATCGTAAATTTGCCCCGAGCAAAGTCAAACCAGTATCAAAGGGCCGTATCCTTGTGGAGTTTGACAACGACCTACAGTGCCGAGAAATAATCAGTGCTGTCAATAACACCAAAGAGTTGCAGGCTGAAGGTGTCAAGAGACGTCCACCACTGGTGATATTGAAAGGAATATCGAAACGTATAGAAAAGGCAGAGCTAATAAAGATAATAAGCTATCAAAACACCATACCCTCTGAAGCATTGAGACTGTGTTTTCTCACATCCAACAGGAACGAGGCCCTATATAACGCCGTACTTGAAGTGCGCCCGGAACAGTACGCTCACTTCCTGGCCTTAGAAAGAGTGGCAGTGGATCACCAACGAGTCCACACCGAAGCATTCTCGCGCTTCGTCCAGTGCCGCAAGTGCCTACAATTCGGCCATACGGGTAACAAGTGCACCGCCACTGTTCATCCCTGCGTCCTCTGCGCCTCTGAAGACCACCAACCCGACACCTGCCCCAATAAACACAACCCTGAAAAATACAGCTGTTTCAACTGCATCAAGTACGGCAATAGTAATAAAACCGAGACCAACTCTGACACCAAGCATCCGGCCAACAGCATAAAACTCTGCCCTCGCCTTCAGTCAGCCAAAAAGTGGATAGAAGATTCGACGGACTACGGACTCTACTAAGAATGAATACCGATAACAACTCACTGACTGTACTACAATGCAACCTGGGGCGTGGATACACAGCAACCAAGGAAATGACACAATACGTAATCGAGCAAAATATTGACTTAATTTGTATTACCGAACCTTACACCGGGAAATCCAAGGTGCTTAACAAAATCGTTGGCTATGACATCTACCAATTTCCTGGAAGCGAAACCACCAAGGCATGCATAGCTGTAAAATCTGGACTAGCTGCCACACTTGGAATGGTAAAATATTCAACACCAAATCTGTGTATCGTACAACTCCCACATAAAGACACAAACATATACATCTGCAGCATATATGTAGAGCCAGACATGGACTTACATGGAACCATAAGTTCCTTGGAAGTGTTCCTAAGAAATACACCTAACTTTAAACACCTCATATGTGGGGATCTAAACGGCTGGCATGAGTTGTGGGGATCTAACTGTGCAAATAAAAGAGGGAAGGACATTATGCACCTAATCACAACAAATGATCTTGACATATGCAATACGGGAAATGATCCAACATTTGAAACTGTCACACATGGAGTATCCAGAACATCAATTATTGACTTAACACTTACTTCTAACAATTTATGTAATTATATTAAAGACTGGCACGTAAATTATGATCCAATACCTACCTCTGACCATAACGCCGTAAGCTTCTATCTAGATCTGAAGAAAAATACTTTAAACAAGAAAAACAGTACTACAACCTTCCGCTATAATACACAAAACGTTAATTGGGATGAAGTTAATATAGCTATCCAACAAGAAATCACTATAGAAAAACTAGAACAAGTAAACCCGGAAGAGCTAAATAAAAATGAAATAGACACATATATAGGTAATATAGTAGTATCCATAACAAATGCCTGTAACAAAACTATCAAAAAAAGGACACAAAGACAGAAAATACCTTGGTGGAGCAGCGAACTCGAGAACCTAAAACAAAAAGTCATATATCTACACCACCGACTTCGCGACTTGAAAAGAGGTAAAAAAGACCTAACCAACATCCTCAAAGAAAAACAAGAAGCTCGAGAAGAATATGCCACTGCTATTAAAAAAGCGTCTACAGAAAATTTCCGTGAATTCTGCACGAAGCAGGGAAAAGAAGATGTTTGGTCATTAACAAATAGACTCCTCAAAAACACTCCACAACCAGAACCACCTTCAACTTTACATACAGGAAATAACCAATACACAAACAATAGTACCGAATCAGCCCAAGCACTCGTCGACAAGTTCTTCCCTGATGACACCGACGACGACTACCAACAGAAAACCATAAGAAAAATAATAGACACAACTCCTAACACCGAAAACGATGCAGAATTCACACAGAGAGAGGTGCTGGAGGCAATCGATGAGATGAATCCTAAGAAAGCCCCGGGGTTGGATCACTTCACCTCAGATATTTGCCGTAATTTTATACATTGTTACCCCTCCCTTTTTACAAAACTCTTAAATAGATGCCTCAACATCTCGCATTTTCCCACCCAATGGAAGACAGCATTCATAAAAACGATCCCTAAACCTAATAAAATAGACTATAAAGATATTAACTCCTACCGTCCCATTGGATTAATTAATGTTTTCGGGAAACTGCTGGAAAAATTAATATCCAAACGTCTAACATACCATATGAACGCCACAGGTCTCTCCAACAACAAACAATTTGGTTTCAAGCAGCAAACGTCGACTACAGACGCTCTACACATGGCTATAGACAGAATGGAAAAAGCTAAACGTAACAAAAAACTAGTGATAGCCACATCTCTCGACATCAAAGGGGCATTTGACCACGCGTGGTGGCCGGCGTTAATAAAAAGTCTACACCATATTAAATGCCCTGCAAATCTATACAAGCTAATCAAAAGTTATATTACAGACAGAAAAGTTATCCTCAGCTACTCAGACGCCACGATTACCAAAAAACTATCACGCGGATGTATCCAAGGATCGGTTTTAGGACCGATCTTTTGGAACATTATCATGGATAACTTGCTGAACACACCTTTAACCAAAGACTGCCACATACAAGCATACGCCGACGACGTACTTCTAATAACCACCGGAAAGACTGCACAACAACTAGAAATAACAACAAATAGCGCCCTTAAAACAATATCTGAATGGGGAAAAAGGAACAAACTTACCTTCAGCCCGGACAAAACCCACATGATTACGAACACTCCTAAAGCTAAAAATGCAAACATCAAAATAGATCAAAATAACATAGAATTCAGCGACGAAATCAAACTGCTGGGAGTGATAGTAGACAAAAATCTAAAATTTATTAAGCATGCAGAGTATACTATAAAAAAGGCTCAAAGAATTTACCTGAAAATTTGCCAATTTGTGCGTCCTACATGGGGAGTACAATCTGAAAATGTTACCACAATTTATGAACATGTAATAGAACCTACAATCACATATGCCGCCGAGATATGGGGTAAAGCAACAAAGTATGAAAAAGTAAAACATGCTCTGCGAAAACTTCAAAGAGGGTTTGCGATTAAAATAATTCGAGGATTCCGCACAATCTCCACAACGGCAGCAATAGCATTGGCTGACCTGACCCCTCTGGACTTAAAGGTTGTAGAAACAGCTGAAATACAAAGTACAAAGCGACAGGGAACTTCAAAATACTTACCACAAAACATCAAATTGGAAGGACCCGTCCATCATTCTCAGCTTCCCCACCCGAGCCGGAGAACTAAAATGCAAATTGTATTGGAAACAGATGACATCAGTAAACTCATTGAAGCACCGGACAAAATAAAAATATTTACTGATGGAAGCAAGCATGACGGACGGGTGGGGGCCGCCGCAGTGGTTTGCCATCCCTGTGGTGAAAAAGTGACCCTTCGAATGAGACTGCACGAAAGCTGCTCCGTGTTTCAGGCTGAATGTGTTGCAATAAAGAAAGCCATCACACACTGTATCTCGAACAAAATCAACAACGCAATAATTTTTACAGACTCTATGTCAGCGCTCAAAGAAATCGAGAACACCAATAGCCTGAATCACGTAGTTCACGAAATCCAACAACAAATCAGAACAATAGAAAACAATAATAATGGACAAATAATACTAGCATGGGTTAAGGCGCACTGCGGAGTCACCGGAAATGAAGAGGCTGATCAGGCAGCAAAGAGTGCTGCAAACCTGGAGGAAGTACCTGAGTACAGCAAATTCCCTATAAGCCATTTTATATATAATAGAAAACAGGAAACTGACACCGAAAGCAATAATGTATATATTAAATCAATCACAGGAGAACACCAAAAGCTGTGGCTACCTGATATACACTCAATAAGAGAAGCTAGGAAACACATAAAACTATCCTTCCAGATAACACAAATTCTCACTGGACACGGGTACCACAAGCAGTACTTGCATAAATTCAAAATTGTCGAAAATGATCTGTGTCCATGTGACAACGCAAGCACCCAAACTATACAACATCTCCTAAAAACTTGCCCTAAATACACCATAGACAGACAAAACCACGAAGCTACCTGTAACCACTTCAGAATCAACCCCTACAATTTAAAAGAAATAAACACAAAGGAAACAACAACAGAATCATTCATAAAATTCACAAATAAAATAATAAATACTCTGAAAATGTTCAATGGTACATAACTAAAAAACCAAATTATCGATCCTTAAATATAAACAAACCCTCAACACATAATAAAACAAACTATATCAATATAAAAGCCACCATTTAAAAATTCGAAACATGGACCCAGCCGCCCGTATCCCAAGCGGGGACTGGTAATCCGGTAAACATACCTTTAAAAAAAAAAAAAAAAAAACCTAACCTAACCTAACCTAACCTAACCTAACCTAACCTAACCTAACCTAACCTAACCTAACCTAACCTAACCTAACCTAACCTAACCTAACCTAACCTAACCTAACCTAACCTAACCTAACCTAACCTAACCTAACCGAGAGAAGTTCCACCCAAATACCGGTCGCAACAACATCTGCTCCGCGTTAAAAATTCCTAAAAATAAGAAAAAGTGATAATATCATCAAACAAAAGTAGTGAAGTGAAAGAGTGCAATCCAAACTACCAGGATTCATGTGGGCAACATTGTAAGTCAGCTGGTTCCCGAGATATTGAGGTCCAAGTTTGAAGAGCCTTAACGCCGCCCCCTGTCAAGGTACAAATTGTCAAATTATATCAATCTGTAGCCCTCGCCGAGACCTATCAGCCAACACCATAACCATTGAGATCCGGCTGGAAACAACGGAGTTATAGAGAGTGGAAAATACGCTATTTTGACCTAGAAACGTGTGTTTTTCCATACTTCCGTCGAATCGAGGTTACACGAGGCAATAAAATTACGTCGGACAGGGCTTCAGTGGCGGCATAGAGACAGGCAGCCCGGCTCGGAGACTCCACAGCACGCCTTCACTTCCTAAGTTATTTAAATACAATATTAGAACCGCCGCACCACATCGTGACGTGATCGTGCCACGATCGTGAACCGATCGTCGATCGCCGAGCACCACCATCGGCAGAGCTACGTCACCGTCATCATCGAACAACAAGGTACTAACGACCCCCTCCACCGGTCTTACCACACCCCACCCCCCCCCACAGTACTCAATACGAGACACCCCCTCCCCCCCTACCCCTCACTTCTTACCCCACCCCCCCTCAAGTACTCCACACGAGACCCCCCTCCCCCCCTGCCCCCCCTCCACACCTCACCCCCCCTCAAGCTAACTTCCAAACGGGAAGAGATAGAACCCTACTTCTTGGGGTCATCCTTCCTGGATTGAGGAGCCCTATCAGCTGGCCCCAACAGTTTGAATACCCCCCCCTCCCCCTCAACTTACCTCACCCCCCCTCAAGTACTCCACACGAGACCCCCCTCCCCCCCCTGCCCCCCCTCCACACCTCACCACCCCTCAAGCTAACTTCCAAACGGGAAGAGATAGAACCCTACTTCTTGGGGTCATCCTTCCTGGATTGAGGAGCCCTATCAGCTGGCCCCAACAGTTTGAATACCCCCCCCTCCCCCTCAACTTACCTCACCCCCCCTCAAGTACTCCACACGAGACCCCCCTCCCCCCCCCCCTGCCCCCTCCATACCTCACCCCCCCTTAAGCTAACTTCTAAACGGGAAGAGATAGTACCCTACTTCTTGGGGTCATCCTTCCTGGATTGAGAAGCCCTATCAGCTGGCCCCAACAGTTTAAATACCCCCCCCCCCTCCCCCTCAACTTACCTCACCCCCCCTCAAGTACTCCACACGAGACCCCCCCTCCCCCCCCCTGCCCCCTCCATACCTCACCCCCCCTCAAGCTAACTTCTAAACGGGAAGAGACAGAACCCTACTTCTTGGGGTCATCCTTCCTGGATTGAGGAGCCCTATCAGCTGGCCCCATCAGTTTGAATACCCCCCCCCCCCTCAACTTTCCTCACCCCCCCTCAAGTACTCCACACGAGACTTCCCCCCCCCCCCCCCCTGCCCCCCCTCCATACCTCACCCCCCCTCAGGCTAACTCCTGAACGGAGCATCCTACGGGACCGTGCGAGGGGTCGTTGGAACCGGAAGGAAAAAAGCATTCTTCTGACCCATTCACATTCTCACTCTTAAGAAGTATACTATCAGAAACCATAAAATAACTGTATTCTTATATAAAAAGTATTAAAATAATAAATAGTGTACTAGCACCATAAGTATTACATTGTATCAGTAAGAAATTAACCACCACCAAAAACAAAAATGTCAACATCAAACATGTCACGCAAGTCAGCCGCGGAGATCGCCCCGCCAAAGTCTACGAAATCACTCCGTGAAAAGGTGCTTACAAAAGCCACTTCTAACACCTCGGTAAAATCAGAGAGGCTGGTGCGACCATCATCCTTGGAGCAGGTGCCTGAAGTGCCAAAACCAGCATCAGATATAGTAGTAATGCTCCCCACAAATACACCCCAACCACCATCAGAGGCTACTGACGTTGACCTTGACGACCTAGACGGATCATCCGTAGCCTCAGAACTCGCCGTCAACAGAAGAGTAAGTCTACTGTTCACCAGCCCAAGGCGAGGAACAGGTGTGGAGATGGACGCGGCGACAAGAGTGGCGAACGAGCTCCTACAAAAAGGTAAATCAGCACTAGAAGCCTCGGGGAATATGAAGAGAGACCTCAGGACGATAGCCTACGACAGCCTACAAGGGCTATATGAGACGGTTCTGTCGGTAGCGGATTCCAGGGCACGCCACAAGCTCAACCTGGAAAAGGAGCGCTCCAGACACGCACAAGAACTGGTGCGAGTCGAGAGAGCCCACACAAAAGAGCTTGTAGCAATAAGGCAGAACCTAACGACAGAGCTCAGCCTGGCCCGGGCGGACATAGTAGAGGGGCTAAAGGAGGCGAAGGCAGTTCGTAGCTGGCTTGGCTACGAAACTGAAGAGCCGTTCCGAAAAATCAAAGAGGTCCAAAACACAATAAACAAATTAGAAGTGTCCCTAAAGTCCCAGAAAGAAAATACCAACTTGCTTCCAAGCCAATCAGACATCAATAACATTAAAGCAATAGAAGCTGGGATATCAAACATAAAAATTAACATCCAAAACGTATCTTCACAACTAGACTACTTAAGGAGAACAGTGGACACTATTAAAAATGAGGTCTCAAAACCAACCGAGACCTCACAAAACACCGCAACGAACCTCGTATTCCCCGAGGAACTAAACAAAATCATCACAAAACTAGAAGAGGATATAAAAGACGTAAAAATAATAACACAAAGAATTGACAACAAGCCCAACAACCCAGCCCTACAAAAAACAGCACCAATAGACCTGGCTGGACAATTACAACCATTATCGGAAAAACTTGAGATGGTGTCGTCGGACATCCGAGTCATACGTGACAAAAAACCCCAAGAACTGCCCCCAGTGGCGCCAAATTTGGAAACCGAAATCGCGATCTCGGAGGTCCGACAACACCTAGCCACCATCACAAATAATATGTCGGCACTCAAGAAACCCGATCAACAAAACCAGGCAGCCCAGCTCGAGCAAAAAACCACCTACGCAAAAGTAGCCGCCAAATTGCCACCCCCAAAAAGACCTAACCACACCCTAATCATATCATCGAAAAACCCCAAAAGCACCGGGGACGACTTGATCGAGAGGATTAGGATAGCGCTGGACACGAAAAAAACCGGCGCCAGAGTGGACAGGGTCCGCAAGGCTAAAAACCAGAAGGTGGTCCTCAGCTGCGGAAGTAAGGAGGATTTAAACCTCGTCCATGCTAGAGTCGAATCCAACAAGGACCTGAAGGCGGAGGTTGCGAAGCCGAACAACCCTCTCATCATGATCCGGGACGTCCTCTCCTATCTAACCGACGCGGAAATAGCGGAGATGTTATTAGCACAGAACAAGTGCCTCCTGCAAGGCGTGGAAGATAAGGAGAGGGTGCTCCGGGTCAAGTATAGGAAAAGGGCACGCAATAACCTCATGTGCCATCCCATCCTGGAGTTGTCGCCACAAATGCACAAGAGGTTTGTGGAAGCCGGCAGGGTCCACATAGACATACAGTGGAGACCCGTGGAGGACCACTCACCTCTGGTGCAATGCACCAAATGCCTGGGCTTTGGCCACACAAAGGCAATCTGCCGGGAAAAGGACGACCTCTGCAATTACTGCGGGGAAGCCCACTCCTGGGAGAAATGCGAGGCCAGAAGAACAGGCAAACCACCGAGCTGCAAAAACTGCAGAGAGCAGCGGCCCGACGACCCAGACACGGCACACACCGCCTACAGCTCTGAGTGCAAAGAAAGGGAGAAATGGGATGCAATAGCGCGCTCTCGGGTGTCATATTGCTAAGGGCACATCAACACAAACAATCCCCCAAAGAGTGGGCAGAACAGGTTTGAATTTCATACAAGCAAACCTGCAACGCTCCAAACTAGCAACAGCCGAACTGTTCCAGGTAGCAAAGGAAAAGAACATCTCCATAGCCCTGGTGCAGGAACCATACGTAGGCAAAACCGGCGTCTTAAAACCTAACCCGGGTACACAGGTCATCCAGTGCACCCTCCAAAGACAAAAACCGGTTAAGGCAGCAATAATCATTTTCGGAGACCAGCTGGAGGTAATTCACGACCCCCAGCTGGTAACCGAAACTGAAGCAGCAGCCCTACTGGTTGGTGGAGGAATACGGCTAGGAGTAACATCTGTCTATTTTGAGGGGGATCAAGACATAGAAAATAACATAAATAGTTTAAAAAAAATTATAACAACACTCAACACAGAACTTCACATAATAGCAGGAGACATAAATGCCTGGAGCCACTGGTGGGGAAGCAGCTCAGAAGATCAGAGAGGAGCAGCATACAACGCCTTCCTAAACGAATCCGGACTCCAGATCCTCAATATCGGAGACACACCCACCTTTGAAACAGTCAGAAGAGGCAAAACGTGCACAAGCATCGTTGACGTCACAGTCTGTAGCACGCCACTTCTAGGAAAAGTAGAAGAGTGGAAAGTGAACAGAGATCTCACCACGTCAGACCACAACGCAATCACATTCACTCTGCGACTGGGCAAACCACTAGAGCCCCTAAGACCCATCACAACGCGGAGGTACAACACCAAAAAAGCCAAGTGGTCTGATTTTAGATCAACATTTAAAACAATGTTAGAGGAGAAAAACATCACTCCCCTCTCCATAATGAGCTCTAGAACACCGGAGGAGTTAGAGGACACAGTCACTGCCTACACGGAAGCCATCCATGAATCCTGCAAAGATTCCATCCCAGCACAAGGGAAAAGGAGCGGGAACCCAAGACCTCCATGGTGGTCAAAAAGGCTAGATGACCTAAAAAGAGATGTCCTAAGGAAGAAGAGAAGAATAAAAAACGCTGCCCCCTCTAGAGTACAATATGTCATCGCAGAATACCACCTTGCGAAACAGGAGTACAAAACAGAGGCGGAACAAGCCCAAACAACAAACTGGAAGGAGTACTGCTCTACTCAAGAAAAAGAGAGCATGTGGGACAAAATATACCGGGTAATCAGGAAGACAGCCAGAAGACAGGAGGATCTCCTCCTGAGAAACCCCGACGGCAACACCCTCACCCCACAGCAGTCGGCAGAACTCCTTGCCAAAACTTTCTACCCAGACGACAGTGAGGCAACCGACCAACAAAGCCACACACAATTGCGACAACAGACAGAGAGCGACATCGATGACCTCCCGGGAGACGATCCGCCTTTCACATCGGCGGAACTGGACTTGGTGCTTCAGGCACTGAACCCAAAGAAAGCCCCGGGCCCTGATGGGCTAACGTCAGACATATGCACAGAGGCCATCAACTGTGACAGGGAAGTGTTTATGAGCATAGCCAACAAGTGCCTATCGCTGGCCCACTTCCCCAAACAATGGAAAATAGCCCACGTCATCATCCTAAGAAAACCGGGCAAGGAGGACTACACACAACCAAAGTCCTACCGACCCATAGGACTCCTGTCAGTTGTAGGCAAAATCGTCGAAAAACTAATGGTAGGCCGACTCCAATGGCATATCTTCCCCACCCTTAACAAAAACCAATATGGCTTCATGCCGCAAAGAGGCACCGAGGACGCCTTGTATGCCCTAGTAACCCACATACAAGACGAAGTAAGAAGAAAAAACATCGTCATAGTGGTATCTCTGGACATAGAGGGCGCCTTCGATAATGCATGGTGGCCAGCTCTAAAACACCAACTCAAGAGGAAACAATGCCCCCAAAACCTCTACAAGCTAACAGACTCATACCTCAAGGACCGAAAGATCAAGGTCAACTACGCCAGAGCAGCTTATGAGAAGGAAACCACCAAAGGATGCGTCCAGGGATCAATAGGTGGACCGACCTTTTGGAATGTTATCCTAGACTCATTGCTGTACAAACTGGAAAGTGAGGGAGTGTACTGCCAAGCCTTCGCTGACGACGTGGTCCTCGTATTCACAGGCCAAATAACAAACACCATAGAGCAGACTGTCAACAACGCCATGAACACAGTAGTAGAATGGGGCAGTCAGAACAAGCTAAACTTCGCATCGCACAAGACCAGCGCTATGTTACTGACGAGGAAGCTTAAGTACGACCCCCCAAACCTGTTCATGGCCGGTACAAAACTGACACTAGTAAAAAAAATCAAGCTGCTAGGCCTCATAATAGACGAGAAACTCACCTTCAAATCACATGTCACAGAGCAATGCAGGAAAGCAGTAGAAATCTACAAGCAGCTAGCCTGCGCCGCAAAGGTGACATGGGGATTGAACGGAGAGATAACAAGAACCATATACGTCTCAGTCATAGAGCCCATCATGACTTACGCCTCCAGCGCATGGTCACAGGCAACAGAACTCCAAGAAATACAAAAACAACTCAACACAGTGCAGAGAGGCTTCGCACAAAAAATATGCCGGGCATACCGTACGGTATCGCTAACATCAGCACTCACACTGTCTGGCCTACTCCCACTCGACCTGAGAGTACAAGAGACGGCGAGCCTGTATAAAGCCAAAAAACTCATCACCACCCACTACCTCCCCCCTGGAAAAGAGCTTGAGACCATGGTCGGTTACCTAGACCAACCACATCCATCTACTTACACAACCACCAACTATGAGCTCCTAGAGGCGATGGATCCAAAGACCCCTTACTCCCACCAAGTCACCGGCCCCGAGATTTACACAGACGGCAGCAAAATAGAGGGCAAAGTAGGAGCAGCCGCCACGTGGTGGGAAGAGGGAAAAGAGACCGCCCATTCCATCTTCAATCTGCATCCCTCCTGTACAGTATTCCAATCGGAATTGTACGCACTCCACAGGGCGACGCAAATGGCAAGAACCAGTAGGGAGCCAATAATAAGCATACTGAGTGACTCAAGATCTTCACTCGACCTACTGAAAAGACCAAAAAGTAGTCACCCCCTAGCAAAATCTATTAAAGAGTGCATAGAGGAGATCAGAACTGAGGGAAGAGAGGTACGGCTGTTCTGGTTAAGGGCACATGTGGGAACCGCCGGCAATGAAAGAGCCGATGAGCTCGCCAAGTCAGCGGCACTTACCACGTCCACCCAAGACTACGACAAAGTCCCCCTGTCCTACGTCAAGAGGAAAATAAGAGAGGAATCGGTCCGCAAATGGCAGGACCGATACGAGACCTCCAACACAGGGGAAGTCACAAAAAAGCTCCTTCCGGACGTTGCCAAAGCGTACCGGATAGTAAGGGCAAACAAGTTGACCCCCCACCAAGTGCAAGCCCTCACAGGACACGGTGGAACAGCCGAGTACTTATACAGATTCCACCTTAAAGACAGCCCCGGATGTGAATGCGACAAGAACATCAGCGAGTCTGTGTGGCACATCATACTGGACTGCCCACGCTTCCACATAGCCCGACGGGAACTAGAAATAGAGATCGACACAAGACTAGACCCATCGGGCATCCAACACATCCTCACTGACACACACAAAATAACACACTTCCTACGCTTCGTGGATAACATCTTCCGCATAGTCGTGGGAAGAAACAGTACACTAACCACACAACCACAAACAACCATCACCAACCAATCCACTAACCAACCACAAATAATCATCAAACCAACACGAGTTCCTAACCACATGCCAATCCAACAACTACTGGCATGCGGAGAACATGGAAACCCGGGAATGAGAGTCAGAAGCGTGGCTCTTTTCATGGACAACAACAGGGAGAGACTCGGCATAAGCTTCTGCTTTGTGGGAGCCCATAAACGCGTAGGCATCTCACCAGGCCTGGCAGCTCTGATGAAAGGGAGCACTTCTAAAACAAGCATGAAACGCAAGACGTTCGAGGCGTTACCCGCGACGGAGATAATCGGAAACCCATGTAGACTGGTGCGAATACAAAATAAGCTGATCGCGCTATTCGAATGGGACGACAAAACTCCGTTCGAAAGGGCATGCAAAGTGCTCACAAAAATTGGAGAAACAGAAAGAGACACATCAAGAACAATAAGTGTCGACGCAATGGTGGTTGAGTACCAGAAGGGACAAGTAGCAGACCTATACGGCTGCATTAAAGCCTCCAAACACCACGAAGTGATAGCGTACGAGAACAGAGGGGAAGACTTGAGCTTCCTTAAAGCACCTCGCGCTGCACCACAAAATGGAGACCCAACTGGGAACTCGAGCCGCCAGAGCGGATCGGAGCGCCTACAGCAGAAAACAGCCGAAGAAAAAGCCAAACAAAATCAGAGTGGCAGTCCAGAAGCAAAACCAAAACCCTCGGGAGCCATAAGAAAACTCGTCTCCACAATAAAACAAAAAGTCGCCTCGGTATTCTTGGATGACGCCCCACTGGAAACAGTAGACCACACAAAGGCGAGTCAAGCTACAGATACACTCCACACAGCAATGGAGAAATTTCTGAGGCGACCACCAAAAGCCCTAAACCCCCCCACAGCCCCCAGAACAAAGGCTGACATGGGACTAATCACCCCACCTGTCAGAATACCACCAAAGAGTCCCTCAGACCATGCATTTAATGCCTTCCGCGAGTTCCTAGCCATCACAAGAGCTACAAAGGAACTTAGCCTA
Organism: Ochropacha duplaris; assembly: GCA_951361185.1. Lineage (NCBI taxonomy): Eukaryota > Metazoa > Arthropoda > Insecta > Lepidoptera > Drepanidae > Ochropacha > Ochropacha duplaris. The sequence goes on from CATOAI010000003.1 coordinate 46,571, forward strand.
GCAACTTGCAAGAAAATAATGCAAACCTTCCAGCAAGGAAACGAGAACCTGCTGAAGGCCCTGCTAGAGGAGGCAGAAGCAGCCATTTATGACAACAAAACATCCCAAGTCCTTAAGGGAAAAATGGACGGGAAATACATGGCAGCATACAGTGCAACAAGTGGATTCGTGACAGCAGTCGAAGGGGAAACAAAAGAGGATGACCCACCGAAATTCAACACACCACAAAACGACCCCATAGTGGTTACCGCCAAATGCACAAAAATCATGCTGGACGACAAGATTCTGGAAATGGCAAAAACCATTCCAGAAAATCCTGGTCCCGGAGCAGCATGGGAAAACTGGACGGTACCCAAAATCAACTGGGTAAATGGGGTCCCCGGATGCGGCAAAACAACATGGGTAATCAAAAACTTCGATGAGGAAAATGAAGTTATAATCACCACGACAACCGAGGCAGCAAAAGACCTACGCGAAAAAATAACACCCCGCGTAGGAGAAGCTGCAGCCAAAACCAAAGTACGGACAATGGCGTCCGTACTAGCAAATGGATTCCGAGGGCCTAACAGTTGCAACCGTTTAACGGTTGACGAGGCCCTTATGAACCACTTCGGATCCATAGTAATGGCAACTCGACTGTCGGGGGCTGGCGAAATTGTACTCATCGGAGACATCAACCAATTACCCTATATAGATCGAGACAACCTCTTCGAACTATACTACAACAGACCAAACCTGGTAGCCAACATCAACCAGGAGTTGTTATGCACGCACCGAAACCCGATGGATGTAGCGTACGCACTTAATGAGATATACTCAGGTATATACTCATCAAAACACCTAGTGCACTCCCTAAAGCTGAAGAGGTACTCCGACGCGCAAATACCGGCTTCCCTCCCGAACACCCTATTCCTAGTAAACACCCAGGAA
>CATOAI010000003.1:50000-86632 GCA_951361185.1 Ochropacha duplaris
ACCTAACCTAACCTAACCTAACCTAACCTAACCTAACCTAACCTAACCTAACCTAACCTAACCTAACCTAACCTAACCTAACCTAACCTAACCTAACCTAACCTAACCTAACCTAACCTAACCTAACCTAACCTAACCTAACCTAACCTAACCTAACCTAACCTAACCTAACCTAACCTAACCTAACCTAACCTAACCTAACCTAACCTAACCTAACCTAACCTAACCTAACCTAACCTAACCTAACCTAACCTAACCTAACCTAACCTAACCTAACCTAACCTAACCTAACCTAACCTAACCTAACCTAACCTAACCTAACCTAACCTAACCTAACCTAACCTAACCTAACCTAACCTAACCTAACCTAACCTAACCTAACCTAACCTAACCTAACCTAACCTAACCTAACCTAACCTAACCTAACCTAACCTAACCTAACCTAACCTAACCTAACCTAACCTAACCTAACCTAACCTAACCTAACCTAACCTAACCTAACCTAACCTAACCTAACCTAACCTAACCTAACCTAACCTAACCTAACCTAACCTAACCTAACCTAACCTAACCTAACCTAACCTAACCTAACCTAACCTAACCTAACCTAACCTAACCTAACCTAACCTAACCTAACCTAACCTAACCTAACCTAACCTAACCTAACCTAACCTAACCTAACCTAACCTAACCTAACCTAACCTAACCTAACCTAACCTAACCTAACCTAACCTAACCTAACCTAACCTAACCTAACCTAACCTAACCTAACCTAACCTAACCTAACCTAACCTAACCTAACCTAACCTAACCTAACCTAACCTAACCTAACCTAACCTAACCTAACCTAACCTAACCTAACCTAACCTAACCTAACCTAACCTAACCTAACCTAACCTAACCTAACCTAACCTAACCTAACCTAACCTAACCTAACCTAACCTAACCTAACCTAACCTAACCTAACCTAACCTAACCTAACCTAACCTAACCTAACCTAACCTAACCTAACCTAACCTAACCTAACCTAACCTAACCTAACCTAACCTAACCTAACCTAACCTAACCTAACCTAACCTAACCTAACCTAACCTAACCTAACCTAACCTAACCTAACCTAACCTAACCTAACCTAACCTAACCTAACCTAACCTAACCTAACCTAACCTAACCTAACCTAACCTAACCTAACCTAACCTAACCTAACCTAACCTAACCTAACCTAACCTAACCTAACCTAACCTAACCTAACCTAACCTAACCTAACCTAACCTAACCTAACCTAACCTAACCTAACCTAACCTAACCTAACCTAACCTAACCTAACCTAACCTAACCTAACCTAACCTAACCTAACCTAACCTAACCTAACCTAACCTAACCTAACCTAACCTAACCTAACCTAACCTAACCTAACCTAACCTAACCTAACCTAACCTAACCTAACCTAACCTAACCTAACCTAACCTAACCTAACCTAACCTAACCTAACCTAACCTAACCTAACCTAACCTAACCTAACCTAACCTAACCTAACCTAACCTAACCTAACCTAACCTAACCTAACCTAACCTAACCTAACCTAACCTAACCTAACCTAACCTAACCTAACCTAACCTAACCTAACCTAACCTAACCTAACCTAACCTAACCTAACCTAACCTAACCTAACCTAACCTAACCTAACCTAACCTAACCTAACCTAACCTAACCTAACCTAACCTAACCTAACCTAACCTAACCTAACCTAACCTAACCTAACCTAACCTAACCTAACCTAACCTAACCTAACCTAACCTAACCTAACCTAACCTAACCTAACCTAACCTAACCTAACCTAACCTAACCTAACCTAACCTAACCTAACCTAACCTAACCTAACCTAACCTAACCTAACCTAACCTAACCTAACCTAACCTAACCTAACCTAACCTAACCTAACCTAACCTAACCTAACCTAACCTAACCTAACCTAACCTAACCTAACCTAACCTAACCTAACCTAACCTAACCTAACCTAACCTAACCTAACCTAACCTAACCTAACCTAACCTAACCTAACCTAACCTAACCTAACCTAACCTAACCTAACCTAACCTAACCTAACCTAACCTAACCTAACCTAACCTAACCTAACCTAACCTAACCTAACCTAACCTAACCTAACCTAACCTAACCTAACCTAACCTAACCTAACCTAACCTAACCTAACCTAACCTAACCTAACCTAACCTAACCTAACCTAACCTAACCTAACCTAACCTAACCTAACCTAACCTAACCTAACCTAACCTAACCTAACCTAACCTAACCTAACCTAACCTAACCTAACCTAACCTAACCTAACCTAACCTAACCTAACCTAACCTAACCTAACCTAACCTAACCTAACCTAACCTAACCTAACCTAACCTAACCTAACCTAACCTAACCTAACCTAACCTAACCTAACCTAACCTAACCTAACCTAACCTAACCTAACCTAACCTAACCTAACCTAACCTAACCTAACCTAACCTAACCTAACCTAACCTAACCTAACCTAACCTAACCTAACCTAACCTAACCTAACCTAACCTAACCTAACCTAACCTAACCTAACCTAACCTAACCTAACCTAACCTAACCTAACCTAACCTAACCTAACCTAACCTAACCTAACCTAACCTAACCTAACCTAACCTAACCTAACCTAACCTAACCTAACCTAACCTAACCTAACCTAACCTAACCTAACCTAACCTAACCTAACCTAACCTAACCTAACCTAACCTAACCTAACCTAACCTAACCTAACCTAACCTAACCTAACCTAACCTAACCTAACCTAACCTAACCTAACCTAACCTAACCTAACCTAACCTAACCTAACCTAACCTAACCTAACCTAACCTAACCTAACCTAACCTAACCTAACCTAACCTAACCTAACCTAACCTAACCTAACCTAACCTAACCTAACCTAACCTAACCTAACCTAACCTAACCTAACCTAACCTAACCTAACCTAACCTAACCTAACCTAACCTAACCTAACCTAACCTAACCTAACCTAACCTAACCTAACCTAACCTAACCTAACCTAACCTAACCTAACCTAACCTAACCTAACCTAACCTAACCTAACCTAACCTAACCTAACCTAACCTAACCTAACCTAACCTAACCTAACCTAACCTAACCTAACCTAACCTAACCTAACCTAACCTAACCTAACCTAACCTAACCTAACCTAACCTAACCTAACCTAACCTAACCTAACCTAACCTAACCTAACCTAACCTAACCTAACCTAACCTAACCTAACCTAACCTAACCTAACCTAACCTAACCTAACCTAACCTAACCTAACCTAACCTAACCTAACCTAACCTAACCTAACCTAACCTAACCTAACCTAACCTAACCTAACCTAACCTAACCTAACCTAACCTAACCTAACCTAACCTAACCTAACCTAACCTAACCTAACCTAACCTAACCTAACCTAACCTAACCTAACCTAACCTAACCTAACCTAACCTAACCTAACCTAACCTAACCTAACCTAACCTAACCTAACCTAACCTAACCTAACCTAACCTAACCTAACCTAACCTAACCTAACCTAACCTAACCTAACCTAACCTAACCTAACCTAACCTAACCTAACCTAACCTAACCTAACCTAACCTAACCTAACCTAACCTAACCTAACCTAACCTAACCTAACCTAACCTAACCTAACCTAACCTAACCTAACCTAACCTAACCTAACCTAACCTAACCTAACCTAACCTAACCTAACCTAACCTAACCTAACCTAACCTAACCTAACCTAACCTAACCTAACCTAACCTAACCTAACCTAACCTAACCTAACCTAACCTAACCTAACCTAACCTAACCTAACCTAACCTAACCTAACCTAACCTAACCTAACCTAACCTAACCTAACCTAACCTAACCTAACCTAACCTAACCTAACCTAACCTAACCTAACCTAACCTAACCTAACCTAACCTAACCTAACCTAACCTAACCTAACCTAACCTAACCTAACCTAACCTAACCTAACCTAACCTAACCTAACCTAACCTAACCTAACCTAACCTAACCTAACCTAACCTAACCTAACCTAACCTAACCTAACCTAACCTAACCTAACCTAACCTAACCTAACCTAACCTAACCTAACCTAACCTAACCTAACCTAACCTAACCTAACCTAACCTAACCTAACCTAACCTAACCTAACCTAACCTAACCTAACCTAACCTAACCTAACCTAACCTAACCTAACCTAACCTAACCTAACCTAACCTAACCTAACCTAACCTAACCTAACCTAACCTAACCTAACCTAACCTAACCTAACCTAACCTAACCTAACCTAACCTAACCTAACCTAACCTAACCTAACCTAACCTAACCTAACCTAACCTAACCTAACCTAACCTAACCTAACCTAACCTAACCTAACCTAACCTAACCTAACCTAACCTAACCTAACCTAACCTAACCTAACCTAACCTAACCTAACCTAACCTAACCTAACCTAACCTAACCTAACCTAACCTAACCTAACCTAACCTAACCTAACCTAACCTAACCTAACCTAACCTAACCTAACCTAACCTAACCTAACCTAACCTAACCTAACCTAACCTAACCTAACCTAACCTAACCTAACCTAACCTAACCTAACCTAACCTAACCTAACCTAACCTAACCTAACCTAACCTAACCTAACCTAACCTAACCTAACCTAACCTAACCTAACCTAACCTAACCTAACCTAACCTAACCTAACCTAACCTAACCTAACCTAACCTAACCTAACCTAACCTAACCTAACCTAACCTAACCTAACCTAACCTAACCTAACCTAACCTAACCTAACCTAACCTAACCTAACCTAACCTAACCTAACCTAACCTAACCTAACCTAACCTAACCTAACCTAACCTAACCTAACCTAACCTAACCTAACCTAACCTAACCTAACCTAACCTAACCTAACCTAACCTAACCTAACCTAACCTAACCTAACCTAACCTAACCTAACCTAACCTAACCTAACCTAACCTAACCTAACCTAACCTAACCTAACCTAACCTAACCTAACCTAACCTAACCTAACCTAACCTAACCTAACCTAACCTAACCTAACCTAACCTAACCTAACCTAACCTAACCTAACCTAACCTAACCTAACCTAACCTAACCTAACCTAACCTAACCTAACCTAACCTAACCTAACCTAACCTAACCTAACCTAACCTAACCTAACCTAACCTAACCTAACCTAACCTAACCTAACCTAACCTAACCTAACCTAACCTAACCTAACCTAACCTAACCTAACCTAACCTAACCTAACCTAACCTAACCTAACCTAACCTAACCTAACCTAACCTAACCTAACCTAACCTAACCTAACCTAACCTAACCTAACCTAACCTAACCTAACCTAACCTAACCTAACCTAACCTAACCTAACCTAACCTAACCTAACCTAACCTAACCTAACCTAACCTAACCTAACCTAACCTAACCTAACCTAACCTAACCTAACCTAACCTAACCTAACCTAACCTAACCTAACCTAACCTAACCTAACCTAACCTAACCTAACCTAACCTAACCTAACCTAACCTAACCTAACCTAACCTAACCTAACCTAACCTAACCTAACCTAACCTAACCTAACCTAACCTAACCTAACCTAACCTAACCTAACCTAACCTAACCTAACCTAACCTAACCTAACCTAACCTAACCTAACCTAACCTAACCTAACCTAACCTAACCTAACCTAACCTAACCTAACCTAACCTAACCTAACCTAACCTAACCTAACCTAACCTAACCTAACCTAACCTAACCTAACCTAACCTAACCTAACCTAACCTAACCTAACCTAACCTAACCTAACCTAACCTAACCTAACCTAACCTAACCTAACCTAACCTAACCTAACCTAACCTAACCTAACCTAACCTAACCTAACCTAACCTAACCTAACCTAACCTAACCTAACCTAACCTAACCTAACCTAACCTAACCTAACCTAACCTAACCTAACCTAACCTAACCTAACCTAACCTAACCTAACCTAACCTAACCTAACCTAACCTAACCTAACCTAACCTAACCTAACCTAACCTAACCTAACCTAACCTAACCTAACCTAACCTAACCTAACCTAACCTAACCTAACCTAACCTAACCTAACCTAACCTAACCTAACCTAACCTAACCTAACCTAACCTAACCTAACCTAACCTAACCTAACCTAACCTAACCTAACCTAACCTAACCTAACCTAACCTAACCTAACCTAACCTAACCTAACCTAACCTAACCTAACCTAACCTAACCTAACCTAACCTAACCTAACCTAACCTAACCTAACCTAACCTAACCTAACCTAACCTAACCTAACCTAACCTAACCTAACCTAACCTAACCTAACCTAACCTAACCTAACCTAACCTAACCTAACCTAACCTAACCTAACCTAACCTAACCTAACCTAACCTAACCTAACCTAACCTAACCTAACCTAACCTAACCTAACCTAACCTAACCTAACCTAACCTAACCTAACCTAACCTAACCTAACCTAACCTAACCTAACCTAACCTAACCTAACCTAACCTAACCTAACCTAACCTAACCTAACCTAACCTAACCTAACCTAACCTAACCTAACCTAACCTAACCTAACCTAACCTAACCTAACCTAACCTAACCTAACCTAACCTAACCTAACCTAACCTAACCTAACCTAACCTAACCTAACCTAACCTAACCTAACCTAACCTAACCTAACCTAACCTAACCTAACCTAACCTAACCTAACCTAACCTAACCTAACCTAACCTAACCTAACCTAACCTAACCTAACCTAACCTAACCTAACCTAACCTAACCTAACCTAACCTAACCTAACCTAACCTAACCTAACCTAACCTAACCTAACCTAACCTAACCTAACCTAACCTAACCTAACCTAACCTAACCTAACCTAACCTAACCTAACCTAACCTAACCTAACCTAACCTAACCTAACCTAACCTAACCTAACCTAACCTAACCTAACCTAACCTAACCTAACCTAACCTAACCTAACCTAACCTAACCTAACCTAACCTAACCTAACCTAACCTAACCTAACCTAACCTAACCTAACCTAACCTAACCTAACCTAACCTAACCTAACCTAACCTAACCTAACCTAACCTAACCTAACCTAACCTAACCTAACCTAACCTAACCTAACCTAACCTAACCTAACCTAACCTAACCTAACCTAACCTAACCTAACCTAACCTAACCTAACCTAACCTAACCTAACCTAACCTAACCTAACCTAACCTAACCTAACCTAACCTAACCTAACCTAACCTAACCTAACCTAACCTAACCTAACCTAACCTAACCTAACCTAACCTAACCTAACCTAACCTAACCTAACCTAACCTAACCTAACCTAACCTAACCTAACCTAACCTAACCTAACCTAACCTAACCTAACCTAACCTAACCTAACCTAACCTAACCTAACCTAACCTAACCTAACCTAACCTAACCTAACCTAACCTAACCTAACCTAACCTAACCTAACCTAACCTAACCTAACCTAACCTAACCTAACCTAACCTAACCTAACCTAACCTAACCTAACCTAACCTAACCTAACCTAACCTAACCTAACCTAACCTAACCTAACCTAACCTAACCTAACCTAACCTAACCTAACCTAACCTAACCTAACCTAACCTAACCTAACCTAACCTAACCTAACCTAACCTAACCTAACCTAACCTAACCTAACCTAACCTAACCTAACCTAACCTAACCTAACCTAACCTAACCTAACCTAACCTAACCTAACCTAACCTAACCTAACCTAACCTAACCTAACCTAACCTAACCTAACCTAACCTAACCTAACCTAACCTAACCTAACCTAACCTAACCTAACCTAACCTAACCTAACCTAACCTAACCTAACCTAACCTAACCTAACCTAACCTAACCTAACCTAACCTAACCTAACCTAACCTAACCTAACCTAACCTAACCTAACCTAACCTAACCTAACCTAACCTAACCTAACCTAACCTAACCTAACCTAACCTAACCTAACCTAACCTAACCTAACCTAACCTAACCTAACCTAACCTAACCTAACCTAACCTAACCTAACCTAACCTAACCTAACCTAACCTAACCTAACCTAACCTAACCTAACCTAACCTAACCTAACCTAACCTAACCTAACCTAACCTAACCTAACCTAACCTAACCTAACCTAACCTAACCTAACCTAACCTAACCTAACCTAACCTAACCTAACCTAACCTAACCTAACCTAACCTAACCTAACCTAACCTAACCTAACCTAACCTAACCTAACCTAACCTAACCTAACCTAACCTAACCTAACCTAACCTAACCTAACCTAACCTAACCTAACCTAACCTAACCTAACCTAACCTAACCTAACCTAACCTAACCTAACCTAACCTAACCTAACCTAACCTAACCTAACCTAACCTAACCTAACCTAACCTAACCTAACCTAACCTAACCTAACCTAACCTAACCTAACCTAACCTAACCTAACCTAACCTAACCTAACCTAACCTAACCTAACCTAACCTAACCTAACCTAACCTAACCTAACCTAACCTAACCTAACCTAACCTAACCTAACCTAACCTAACCTAACCTAACCTAACCTAACCTAACCTAACCTAACCTAACCTAACCTAACCTAACCTAACCTAACCTAACCTAACCTAACCTAACCTAACCTAACCTAACCTAACCTAACCTAACCTAACCTAACCTAACCTAACCTAACCTAACCTAACCTAACCTAACCTAACCTAACCTAACCTAACCTAACCTAACCTAACCTAACCTAACCTAACCTAACCTAACCTAACCTAACCTAACCTAACCTAACCTAACCTAACCTAACCTAACCTAACCTAACCTAACCTAACCTAACCTAACCTAACCTAACCTAACCTAACCTAACCTAACCTAACCTAACCTAACCTAACCTAACCTAACCTAACCTAACCTAACCTAACCTAACCTAACCTAACCTAACCTAACCTAACCTAACCTAACCTAACCTAACCTAACCTAACCTAACCTAACCTAACCTAACCTAACCTAACCTAACCTAACCTAACCTAACCTAACCTAACCTAACCTAACCTAACCTAACCTAACCTAACCTAACCTAACCTAACCTAACCTAACCTAACCTAACCTAACCTAACCTAACCTAACCTAACCTAACCTAACCTAACCTAACCTAACCTAACCTAACCTAACCTAACCTAACCTAACCTAACCTAACCTAACCTAACCTAACCTAACCTAACCTAACCTAACCTAACCTAACCTAACCTAACCTAACCTAACCTAACCTAACCTAACCTAACCTAACCTAACCTAACCTAACCTAACCTAACCTAACCTAACCTAACCTAACCTAACCTAACCTAACCTAACCTAACCTAACCTAACCTAACCTAACCTAACCTAACCTAACCTAACCTAACCTAACCTAACCTAACCTAACCTAACCTAACCTAACCTAACCTAACCTAACCTAACCTAACCTAACCTAACCTAACCTAACCTAACCTAACCTAACCTAACCTAACCTAACCTAACCTAACCTAACCTAACCTAACCTAACCTAACCTAACCTAACCTAACCTAACCTAACCTAACCTAACCTAACCTAACCTAACCTAACCTAACCTAACCTAACCTAACCTAACCTAACCTAACCTAACCTAACCTAACCTAACCTAACCTAACCTAACCTAACCTAACCTAACCTAACCTAACCTAACCTAACCTAACCTAACCTAACCTAACCTAACCTAACCTAACCTAACCTAACCTAACCTAACCTAACCTAACCTAACCTAACCTAACCTAACCTAACCTAACCTAACCTAACCTAACCTAACCTAACCTAACCTAACCTAACCTAACCTAACCTAACCTAACCTAACCTAACCTAACCTAACCTAACCTAACCTAACCTAACCTAACCTAACCTAACCTAACCTAACCTAACCTAACCTAACCTAACCTAACCTAACCTAACCTAACCTAACCTAACCTAACCTAACCTAACCTAACCTAACCTAACCTAACCTAACCTAACCTAACCTAACCTAACCTAACCTAACCTAACCTAACCTAACCTAACCTAACCTAACCTAACCTAACCTAACCTAACCTAACCTAACCTAACCTAACCTAACCTAACCTAACCTAACCTAACCTAACCTAACCTAACCTAACCTAACCTAACCTAACCTAACCTAACCTAACCTAACCTAACCTAACCTAACCTAACCTAACCTAACCTAACCTAACCTAACCTAACCTAACCTAACCTAACCTAACCTAACCTAACCTAACCTAACCTAACCTAACCTAACCTAACCTAACCTAACCTAACCTAACCTAACCTAACCTAACCTAACCTAACCTAACCTAACCTAACCTAACCTAACCTAACCTAACCTAACCTAACCTAACCTAACCTAACCTAACCTAACCTAACCTAACCTAACCTAACCTAACCTAACCTAACCTAACCTAACCTAACCTAACCTAACCTAACCTAACCTAACCTAACCTAACCTAACCTAACCTAACCTAACCTAACCTAACCTAACCTAACCTAACCTAACCTAACCTAACCTAACCTAACCTAACCTAACCTAACCTAACCTAACCTAACCTAACCTAACCTAACCTAACCTAACCTAACCTAACCTAACCTAACCTAACCTAACCTAACCTAACCTAACCTAACCTAACCTAACCTAACCTAACCTAACCTAACCTAACCTAACCTAACCTAACCTAACCTAACCTAACCTAACCTAACCTAACCTAACCTAACCTAACCTAACCTAACCTAACCTAACCTAACCTAACCTAACCTAACCTAACCTAACCTAACCTAACCTAACCTAACCTAACCTAACCTAACCTAACCTAACCTAACCTAACCTAACCTAACCTAACCTAACCTAACCTAACCTAACCTAACCTAACCTAACCTAACCTAACCTAACCTAACCTAACCTAACCTAACCTAACCTAACCTAACCTAACCTAACCTAACCTAACCTAACCTAACCTAACCTAACCTAACCTAACCTAACCTAACCTAACCTAACCTAACCTAACCTAACCTAACCTAACCTAACCTAACCTAACCTAACCTAACCTAACCTAACCTAACCTAACCTAACCTAACCTAACCTAACCTAACCTAACCTAACCTAACCTAACCTAACCTAACCTAACCTAACCTAACCTAACCTAACCTAACCTAACCTAACCTAACCTAACCTAACCTAACCTAACCTAACCTAACCTAACCTAACCTAACCTAACCTAACCTAACCTAACCTAACCTAACCTAACCTAACCTAACCTAACCTAACCTAACCTAACCTAACCTAACCTAACCTAACCTAACCTAACCTAACCTAACCTAACCTAACCTAACCTAACCTAACCTAACCTAACCTAACCTAACCTAACCTAACCTAACCTAACCTAACCTAACCTAACCTAACCTAACCTAACCTAACCTAACCTAACCTAACCTAACCTAACCTAACCTAACCTAACCTAACCTAACCTAACCTAACCTAACCTAACCTAACCTAACCTAACCTAACCTAACCTAACCTAACCTAACCTAACCTAACCTAACCTAACCTAACCTAACCTAACCTAACCTAACCTAACCTAACCTAACCTAACCTAACCTAACCTAACCTAACCTAACCTAACCTAACCTAACCTAACCTAACCTAACCTAACCTAACCTAACCTAACCTAACCTAACCTAACCTAACCTAACCTAACCTAACCTAACCTAACCTAACCTAACCTAACCTAACCTAACCTAACCTAACCTAACCTAACCTAACCTAACCTAACCTAACCTAACCTAACCTAACCTAACCTAACCTAACCTAACCTAACCTAACCTAACCTAACCTAACCTAACCTAACCTAACCTAACCTAACCTAACCTAACCTAACCTAACCTAACCTAACCTAACCTAACCTAACCTAACCTAACCTAACCTAACCTAACCTAACCTAACCTAACCTAACCTAACCTAACCTAACCTAACCTAACCTAACCTAACCTAACCTAACCTAACCTAACCTAACCTAACCTAACCTAACCTAACCTAACCTAACCTAACCTAACCTAACCTAACCTAACCTAACCTAACCTAACCTAACCTAACCTAACCTAACCTAACCTAACCTAACCTAACCTAACCTAACCTAACCTAACCTAACCTAACCTAACCTAACCTAACCTAACCTAACCTAACCTAACCTAACCTAACCTAACCTAACCTAACCTAACCTAACCTAACCTAACCTAACCTAACCTAACCTAACCTAACCTAACCTAACCTAACCTAACCTAACCTAACCTAACCTAACCTAACCTAACCTAACCTAACCTAACCTAACCTAACCTAACCTAACCTAACCTAACCTAACCTAACCTAACCTAACCTAACCTAACCTAACCTAACCTAACCTAACCTAACCTAACCTAACCTAACCTAACCTAACCTAACCTAACCTAACCTAACCTAACCTAACCTAACCTAACCTAACCTAACCTAACCTAACCTAACCTAACCTAACCTAACCTAACCTAACCTAACCTAACCTAACCTAACCTAACCTAACCTAACCTAACCTAACCTAACCTAACCTAACCTAACCTAACCTAACCTAACCTAACCTAACCTAACCTAACCTAACCTAACCTAACCTAACCTAACCTAACCTAACCTAACCTAACCTAACCTAACCTAACCTAACCTAACCTAACCTAACCTAACCTAACCTAACCTAACCTAACCTAACCTAACCTAACCTAACCTAACCTAACCTAACCTAACCTAACCTAACCTAACCTAACCTAACCTAACCTAACCTAACCTAACCTAACCTAACCTAACCTAACCTAACCTAACCTAACCTAACCTAACCTAACCTAACCTAACCTAACCTAACCTAACCTAACCTAACCTAACCTAACCTAACCTAACCTAACCTAACCTAACCTAACCTAACCTAACCTAACCTAACCTAACCTAACCTAACCTAACCTAACCTAACCTAACCTAACCTAACCTAACCTAACCTAACCTAACCTAACCTAACCTAACCTAACCTAACCTAACCTAACCTAACCTAACCTAACCTAACCTAACCTAACCTAACCTAACCTAACCTAACCTAACCTAACCTAACCTAACCTAACCTAACCTAACCTAACCTAACCTAACCTAACCTAACCTAACCTAACCTAACCTAACCTAACCTAACCTAACCTAACCTAACCTAACCTAACCTAACCTAACCTAACCTAACCTAACCTAACCTAACCTAACCTAACCTAACCTAACCTAACCTAACCTAACCTAACCTAACCTAACCTAACCTAACCTAACCTAACCTAACCTAACCTAACCTAACCTAACCTAACCTAACCTAACCTAACCTAACCTAACCTAACCTAACCTAACCTAACCTAACCTAACCTAACCTAACCTAACCTAACCTAACCTAACCTAACCTAACCTAACCTAACCTAACCTAACCTAACCTAACCTAACCTAACCTAACCTAACCTAACCTAACCTAACCTAACCTAACCTAACCTAACCTAACCTAACCTAACCTAACCTAACCTAACCTAACCTAACCTAACCTAACCTAACCTAACCTAACCTAACCTAACCTAACCTAACCTAACCTAACCTAACCTAACCTAACCTAACCTAACCTAACCTAACCTAACCTAACCTAACCTAACCTAACCTAACCTAACCTAACCTAACCTAACCTAACCTAACCTAACCTAACCTAACCTAACCTAACCTAACCTAACCTAACCTAACCTAACCTAACCTAACCTAACCTAACCTAACCTAACCTAACCTAACCTAACCTAACCTAACCTAACCTAACCTAACCTAACCTAACCTAACCTAACCTAACCTAACCTAACCTAACCTAACCTAACCTAACCTAACCTAACCTAACCTAACCTAACCTAACCTAACCTAACCTAACCTAACCTAACCTAACCTAACCTAACCTAACCTAACCTAACCTAACCTAACCTAACCTAACCTAACCTAACCTAACCTAACCTAACCTAACCTAACCTAACCTAACCTAACCTAACCTAACCTAACCTAACCTAACCTAACCTAACCTAACCTAACCTAACCTAACCTAACCTAACCTAACCTAACCTAACCTAACCTAACCTAACCTAACCTAACCTAACCTAACCTAACCTAACCTAACCTAACCTAACCTAACCTAACCTAACCTAACCTAACCTAACCTAACCTAACCTAACCTAACCTAACCTAACCTAACCTAACCTAACCTAACCTAACCTAACCTAACCTAACCTAACCTAACCTAACCTAACCTAACCTAACCTAACCTAACCTAACCTAACCTAACCTAACCTAACCTAACCTAACCTAACCTAACCTAACCTAACCTAACCTAACCTAACCTAACCTAACCTAACCTAACCTAACCTAACCTAACCTAACCTAACCTAACCTAACCTAACCTAACCTAACCTAACCTAACCTAACCTAACCTAACCTAACCTAACCTAACCTAACCTAACCTAACCTAACCTAACCTAACCTAACCTAACCTAACCTAACCTAACCTAACCTAACCTAACCTAACCTAACCTAACCTAACCTAACCTAACCTAACCTAACCTAACCTAACCTAACCTAACCTAACCTAACCTAACCTAACCTAACCTAACCTAACCTAACCTAACCTAACCTAACCTAACCTAACCTAACCTAACCTAACCTAACCTAACCTAACCTAACCTAACCTAACCTAACCTAACCTAACCTAACCTAACCTAACCTAACCTAACCTAACCTAACCTAACCTAACCTAACCTAACCTAACCTAACCTAACCTAACCTAACCTAACCTAACCTAACCTAACCTAACCTAACCTAACCTAACCTAACCTAACCTAACCTAACCTAACCTAACCTAACCTAACCTAACCTAACCTAACCTAACCTAACCTAACCTAACCTAACCTAACCTAACCTAACCTAACCTAACCTAACCTAACCTAACCTAACCTAACCTAACCTAACCTAACCTAACCTAACCTAACCTAACCTAACCTAACCTAACCTAACCTAACCTAACCTAACCTAACCTAACCTAACCTAACCTAACCTAACCTAACCTAACCTAACCTAACCTAACCTAACCTAACCTAACCTAACCTAACCTAACCTAACCTAACCTAACCTAACCTAACCTAACCTAACCTAACCTAACCTAACCTAACCTAACCTAACCTAACCTAACCTAACCTAACCTAACCTAACCTAACCTAACCTAACCTAACCTAACCTAACCTAACCTAACCTAACCTAACCTAACCTAACCTAACCTAACCTAACCTAACCTAACCTAACCTAACCTAACCTAACCTAACCTAACCTAACCTAACCTAACCTAACCTAACCTAACCTAACCTAACCTAACCTAACCTAACCTAACCTAACCTAACCTAACCTAACCTAACCTAACCTAACCTAACCTAACCTAACCTAACCTAACCTAACCTAACCTAACCTAACCTAACCTAACCTAACCTAACCTAACCTAACCTAACCTAACCTAACCTAACCTAACCTAACCTAACCTAACCTTTTTTTTTTTTTTTTTTTTTTTGATTTACAAGGTGGAAAATGCTTGATGCATTCGACCCCCGACATGGGAGTGGCGGGGGGATATGTGGGATTACACGTCGCCTCTGCCTCTTCTAATGTGAAGAGGTGTAGGGAGTGCTACCCACTAAAAACCACCTTGGTAACTTACCCACCTTAGCCAGTTTTGTTGGACATCGTGGAACCCGCAATGGCATTCCCCACGATGTCCACCGGCAGCGCCCCAGCTGTTGCCGGGGGCTTCCCGCGCCGAAGAGGAGACAGGCCAAGCGTACCCGGCCCATCGCCCCCCCGGCGCCCGTGCAGGTGAAGAACTCCCATTCATCCTCCACCGCACCTGATACATCAAAAACCCCATAAATGGGGGGACCAGCTGGCGCCGGCTCCCCCCTCCCCAGGCCACCCAGCAGCCCAAGGACCCCTTGAGTGGCCCGGGAAAGGGGCCACACTCACGCCGGCACTCGCCAGCCCCCCATTCCCCCCGGACCGCCCACCGGCCCGGGAGAGGGACCAAACCCACGCCGGCATCCCGCCGGCCTCCCCCCCCCATACCGCCCCGCGGCTCAAAGAACCATCGAGCGGCCCGGGGGAGGGACCTCTTATTTACCCCCCAGCAGGCGGAGGACTTTCGTCCACCACCCGCACCCATATCATATTAAATATATAAATACCAATAATATATAAATAAATAAATACCAATATTACACACATAAATAAATTATGGGTTGAGGCGCGCGGCAAACCGCCGCCGCCTCCGCCCCTGCCGCCTGCGTCGGAGCGGGTGCGCGAGCGGATCTTCCTCGCGCTCCCGCTCCGCGGTCTCCTTCTGCGAGATGACATACTCGCAGAAGGCGACCACAGCCTCCCAGGACCTCTCGCTGCTGAGCATCGCAGAGACGATGCTCTGGAGCGAGAGGTCCACCCGCTGAATGGTGCGTGCCATGAGGC
The DNA here is from genome assembly GCA_951361185.1 of Ochropacha duplaris. NCBI lineage: Eukaryota > Metazoa > Arthropoda > Insecta > Lepidoptera > Drepanidae > Ochropacha > Ochropacha duplaris. The sequence goes on from CATOAI010000003.1 coordinate 66,791, forward strand.
CACGCTCCCGATCCCAACGACTGCACACCTCGAGGGTGTGCTGGGCTGTGTCGTCAGGATCACCGCACTCATGGCACTGCGGGCCAGGCTCCCTTCCAATTTTGTGCAGGTAATGGCCGAAACAGCCATGTCCGGTCATCACCTGCACGAGCCGGAACGTCATTGCGCCGACTGCCCTCTTCGACCAGTGGTCCAGCGACGGGAGGATCGCCCCTATGGTACGAACACCATAAGGAGCGACCTCCAGCTGGGCTTTCCACCGGTCTCGCAGTCGGCGCTCCGTCACTCGACGAGCGGCCGCTACCTCCTCAGGGTCCGGGCGTTCACCTGTTGCCCGGACCCTGGACCTACGTCGGTAGGTCTCTGCCTGCACCTCTGCGTCCAACTCCCACGGCGGGGTGCAGGCGAGGAGGCATGCCGCCGCATGGGCCACAGTGACGTAGGCCCTCACCATTCTGAGGGCCACGACTCGCTGCGGCCTCCGCAGAAGGGCCCTGTTCCGGGCGGATAGCTTGTCCGCCCAGATTGGGGCCCCGTATAGGGCCATGCTCCTGGTTACGCCGGCGTATAGCCGCCGGCATAAGGAGCCTGGCCCTCCTACATTGGGCAGGAGTCTGCCCATCGCCGACGCGGCGCCCACAATTCGGGGAGCAAGTCTAGAGAAATGCTCCCCGAAGTCCCATTTGCGGTCCAGTATCAGCCCCAGATACTTGATATGGGGCTTGATCAGGACCGCCTCTCCCCCCAAAGTGAGCGCCGCGTCAGCGGGCAGCCTCCAACCTCGCCCCCCGAAGACTATCGCCTCGGTCTTCGAGAGGCTCACCTTTAGGCCGAGCCTGGCGATCCGCTCAATCGCCAGGTCGGCCGCCACTTCCGCCCTCCGGGAGGTCTCCCGCTTGTCGCTCCCGCGCACAGCCACCATTGTGTCGTCCGCGTAGCAGACGACGAGTGTGCGCGGAAGCAACTCCCCCCGGATTGCCCAGTCGTACCCCAGGTTCCAAAGAAGCGGTCCGAGTACGGAACCCTGGGGCACGCCGCAGGCCATCACCCTCTCCCCCCTTTGACCGTCCTTGTTTTCATAGAGCACTACCCTCTCGGTAAGGTAGTGCTCTATGACCCGCCTAAGGTAGTGAGGCACTTCATGGTACCGAAGTGCCTCACTGATCACCCCATAGGGGAGGGTGCCGAACGCGTTCGCGATGTCCAACGACACCGCGATAACACCCTCCCCCCTGCTCGACGCATATTCGCTGAAGTCCCTCAGCGACTTCAGTGCGTCGAGCGTGGACCGCCCTTCCCGGAACCCGAACTGTCTATCAGAGACGTTCGGGCCGGCGGTCTCCAGGTGCTGCAGGATCCGGGAGGCCAGGATGCGCTCAAACGCTTTCCCGGCCTCATCCAGCAGCACTATGGGGCGATAGGCGGACGGACAGTCCGGTGGCCGACCCTCTTTGCGGAGGAGGCATAGTCGCCCCTCTTTCCACACCCTCGGGAACCTTCCCTCTCTCAGGCAGTCATCCATGACATGCCTGAGACGGTCCCCGAGGTGTTCCAGGGCGACGGCGAGGACACGACCCGGCACTCCATCAGGCCCCGGGGCTTTTTTACAGCCCCGGAGTCGGTCTGTCACTCGCTCGAACTCGTCATTGCTTATCGGTGCAATGACGAGCTCGGCCTCCGGCTCCGCTATGGGGTCGGCCATCGACGGGGGAGAGATCGAGGGGGCTGGCGGGAACAGCCCCTCGACCACCCTTTGCAGAAGGGCGGGCTCCAGGGAGTCCATGGGGGGGGCGGTGCGCATTTTGTTGCGCACCACCTTGTACGGCCGCCCCCACGGGTCCCTGTCCAGGGTGGCCAAGAACAAGGCGTTGGCCTCGTCCTTGGCCTTGGCGATTGCCACCTGGAGGGCCCCCTTTGCCTCTTTGAGGGCCCTGTGGAGCCCTTCCTCTTCTTCAGCGGTGTGCCGCCTGCGCCTACAGTGTTGGTAGGCGCGGCGAGCACTGTTACTGGTGGTCCGAAGGGCCGCAATCTCTGCGGACCACCAGTATACCTTCTTTCGGGCGAACAGGCGACCGGTCCGAGGCATGGCCGCGTCGCATACCGTCTGTATTGCGACGCGGAACTGTGCCGCCCTCTCTTCGACTCCGAGGGAGACGGGTGGGGCAGCACACCATGCCTCCACCATGGCCGCCTCGTCCGCCCTGTCCCTGTCCAGATGGACCAGGGACCATTTGGGGAAGCCCCCTCTCCTCCTCCGATTTCCCCCTAGGATGGGCGACGGCTGGACGCCATCGTTGGAGACCCTCATTCTGATGTACAAATGATCAGAGAGGGTCTCGACGTCCTCCAGGACACGCCAACCTGTGACGCGTGCGGCTATGGCAGGGGTCGCGAACGTGATGTCCACGATTGACCCCCCCTGCCTCCGCACGCAAGTGTTGGCGCTGCCCTGGTTCAGGATTACCAATCCTGTTGCCGTCACCCAGTCCTCGAGGGAGGCCCCTCGGGGATCCGTGGTGGGGGAACCCCACGCCGAACTTTTGGCGTTGAGGTCCCCCAGGACCATGACCTGCCTCGGGGCAGCCCTCCTGACTACCCCCCCCAGGATCCCCAGGAATGTGTCGAATTCCCGTAGCGGCCTATTGGGGGAGAAGTACACGGCCACCAGCACCGTGTCACTCCCCCACCCGGCCGCCACGAATCCTGGGCCACCCTCGATCCTTGCTATGGGGGGGAAGTCCCCCACTGCCGGCACCACGATTGCCACTACTTCGTCGGTATCCCTTACCCAATTAGATTGGGGGGGGACGAAGTAGGGCTCCGCGACAACCGCGACGCCAATTGCCCACTCCGCCATGGTCTGCATGAGCAGATCCTGAGCTCTGGCGGAGTGGTTGGCGTTGACCTGCAGGACGTCCAAATGCCGGTGTGCTGGCATTTAGACGTCCATGCGGTTGTCCATTTCGGGCCTGCCGGCAGTCGTAACTGCAGGAGGGGGCCGGGAGGGACGGCCGGGCCTTGGCCGTGTCTCCCTGCCTCTAGTTTCCGGGGGGGAGCAATTGTCTCCCCCCATCTTGTGATCGGCGGGGAGTTTGGCATGGTGGCAAACTGCGCACCATGCCTTCTCTTCCCAGCACTCCTTGGACTTGTGCCCCTCTTTGCTGCACCGGTAGCACAGCTGGCTCCGGTCCACGCTTGAGGGGCACAGCTCCCTCGAGTGACCAACACCCATACATTTATAACACCGCATGGGTGTCAGTCCCACGGAGCAGATCCTGGCGGATGCCCACCCCACCACGATCTGTCCGAGTGCCAGGAGTGCCCTGGCCACCACTACCGGGCATTGCACCAGAGCGGTGCTTTTTCCCTTACCGCCATAAGTAGGGCGGATGCCCCCCACCTTAATATGGGCCTCATTGCAGGCCCCCGCTTTGGCGATGGCCGCCGTCAGCGACTCCTTAGTCGCCGACTCATCCAGGCCGGTGACCTGGATGGCGGCCATCTTTTGGGGACGGCTTACGTGGGCAACGTCGCCGATTAAAACCTGCAGCTTGGCTGCAAGGTTATCGGCCGCTCGCCCACTGTCGTCCCCGGGGACCTCAATTACACGACCCCCCGTCATAGAGGTTCGGACCCTCACGTGTTGCAGGCCAACCTCCTCCAGGCTAAGGCCATTAATGGCCTTTTGCATGGTGGCCTGCAACGTTACTGTGGTGGGTGTGTCCCTCTTTAGACACACAGTGATGGCCGCCGTATTTGGGACCTGCGGCGCCTTCGCTGTGGATGCCGCCTTCTTCCTCTTCTTCTTCTTGTTTTTCTTCTTGTTGGTAGGGGCGGGTGGGGCGGGGGTTGGGGCCGTAGCCTTTCCCGTCCCCTTACCCTTTTTCCCCCTCTTTGTCGCATCGGCGTATGACTCGCTCGGATGCGACAGTTCTCCGGAGGGGCCTGGCTCCGGGGCCGGGCCAGGCTTGGCTACCGGGGCAGACTTGGCTCCCGGGGCAGGCTTTGCTGGCGGGGCATGTCCGGCTGCCGGGGCTGCTTTTTTTACAGCCTTGGCTTTTTTAGGCCTTCCATCCCCCAGCCTGGCCCTGGATTCGGGTTCAGACATCGTCTCGGTAGCTAGTGGAGCCGGTGGGGCCGGTTTCCCTGCTCTCCTGTCTGCCGCCAGCAAGGGGCGGAGTATCGGTGCCGGCGGGAGGCGACTGCTGATCTCGGCTATGCGGGCATTGAGCATATTGCCCAGCGAGACCAGCAAGTCCTTCTTCATGTCGGCCATTGCCTCCGCCAAGCTCGCAGCAGCAGATTGCGGCGGCGAGGGGGCCGGGGGGGCCGAGGTCACTCGTTCCGGCTGTTGGGCCGGGGTCTGGCGCTCCGAGAAGGCGGTACGGAGCGCCTTCAACTCAGTTTGACAGAGAGCGAGTTGCTCCCGCATCCTCTTATTGTCCGCCTTTAAGATGCGGATCTCCTCACTCTCTGCCCTGGCCGCCTTGACTTCCTCCATTGAGTCGAGGATGGTGTGGCAAGCCCGGTTAATTTTGCCCCACACGTCCCCCTTCAGGTTGCCCGACTTGTTGGCCCCCTCAAGTATTATGAGAGTAGCCCGACGGGCGGCCTCGATCGGGTCTGATAGCTCAGCCGGGCTTTCAACGCGCTCGGGGGGGATGAAACTACCCGTTCCCCCCGTACCCCCCCTGGGACGGAGCCCTGGGACGATCTTCCTGTACGTGTTGACGGCGGTGTCCGAGTCAGAGAACCGGTACGGATCCGGATCTCTGAGCCTCGCCCTCGCCGCCGCCATACCCGCATAGGCCCCCTTGGGCTTCCCCCTGCGAGCCTTGCCGAGTTTAGGGGGGTCATCTTCCCCCCCCTCATGTCCCCTTTTTTGGGGCTGAGAAGCCACCAAATATACTTCGGGGAGTTCGTCCCCCGACGAATCCGAAGAAAGCCGGGAAATAACCCCCCCCCTCTGCAGACTCCCCCCCCCCTTTGGGGGTGAAGCCATATTGGCCTTGTCCAACCCTGTACTTAGAATCGTCAAAAACAGACTACCAGAACCGAATCTATTCGAAATTGAAACAAAATCGAATAAAAACGGTCAAGAGTATGTCTGCTTTTAACGATCCTATACAATAAACAGAAAAGCGCCTGATTCTTACCCGCTAGCAATTCTGAAAATTCTGAAAACTACTGAAACACTTTTCACCTACTTCCCGTGGTCGCAGGTGCACGGGAATGGTCTTAAAAGTTAGGTCGTGTCAGCGCCTATCCGTCGATACCCCTAAAGTAGTCGTAGGGGTTGACCCCACGAGGTGGAGCGACCAACAAAAACACACGTTTTCAGTAAAAATTTAACACAAATTTTTTCCTATCAATTTAAACAACTTTTTAAAAATCCGATAGTTTCCAAACCCTAGCAGATGGAACTACCGGACTTACCTCACAAGAAACCGGACTATTGCCCCTATCTCCCAACCTTATTCAGGCACTTAAGCAATAGCGGCAACAACAACTTTTTGAGAGGCAAAAAGTGTAAACAACCAAATTTAATGAAAACCAAAAGTAAGTTGCGTTATTCGATTTTCTCCTCTTCTAGGGATCGCAGAGCGGAGCGAATGGTGTTGCTTAATAGAGGACGATGCCCTCTATCCGCTCACACTCGTTTTACAACCGCAAAGCAAAACCTCACGAATTGGCGCCACTTACAAAAATAAAATTTTTAAATAATAAAATCGAACAACTAAATTCGAAATTCAAAAATTGAACTTCTATCGAACGGAAGGTTCTAGAAAAATCTACAAAAGCCCGCAGGCAATAATGCTGCCGCCGCTATGCAACAAGCCTAGAAAGGTTGTTCCACACCGACGACAACACACTAAAACAATCACAATTAGTAAAAAACTCACCAACAAATAAAAAATCCAATCACAAAGATAATCACAAATCCGGGAAACAAAGCCTAATCCAATCGCAAATAGCAAGAACGGTGTCCGTATACAATAGCCAAGTAGTTAGTAACAAGAAACTGCACTTAAAACACCGAAAAACCACCACTTCAAATTTTTGAAATCTGAGCGAACAATTACGCGACCGTCATCGAGAGTAGCCGGTCGGCAACTAACCTAACCTAACCTAACCTAACCTAACCTAACCTAACCTAACCTAACCTAACCTAACCTAACCTAACCTAACCTAACCTAACCTAACCTAACCTAACCTAACCTAACCTAACCTAACCTAACCTAACCTAACCTAACCTAACCTAACCTAACCTAACCTAACCTAACCTAACCTAACCTAACCTAACCTAACCTAACCTAACCTAACCTAACCTAACCTAACCTAACCTAACCTAACCTAACCTAACCTAACCTAACCTAACCTAACCTAACCTAACCTAACCTAACCTAACCTAACCTAACCTAACCTAACCTAACCTAACCTAACCTAACCTAACCTAACCTAACCTAACCTAACCTAACCTAACCTAACCTAACCTAACCTAACCTAACCTAACCTAACCTAACCTAACCTAACCTAACCTAACCTAACCTAACCTAACCTAACCTAACCTAACCTAACCTAACCTAACCTAACCTAACCTAACCTAACCTAACCTAACCTAACCTAACCTAACCTAACCTAACCTAACCTAACCTAACCTAACCTAACCTAACCTAACCTAACCTAACCTAACCTAACCTAACCTAACCTAACCTAACCTAACCTAACCTAACCTAACCTAACCTAACCTAACCTAACCTAACCTAACCTAACCTAACCTAACCTAACCTAACCTAACCTAACCTAACCTAACCTAACCTAACCTAACCTAACCTAACCTAACCTAACCTAACCTAACCTAACCTAACCTAACCTAACCTAACCTAACCTAACCTAACCTAACCTAACCTAACCTAACCTAACCTAACCTAACCTAACCTAACCTAACCTAACCTAACCTAACCTAACCTAACCTAACCTAACCTAACCTAACCTAACCTAACCTAACCTAACCTAACCTAACCTAACCTTTTTTTTTTTTTTTTTTTTGTTGACCGGGTGGAAAATGCGTTACGCATACCCTCCGCACATGGGAGTGGCGGAGGGTTATGTGGGACTACACTTCGCCTCTCCTTCCTCCGAGTGAGGAAGGGTAGGGAGTGCTACCCACTAAAAACCACCCGGACGTGCCCTCTTGCCGGTTTCGTCGGACACCGTGGTACCTGCGAAGGCATAGACCACGGTGTCCACCGGCGGCGCCCCAGCCATTGCCGGGGCTTCCCGCGCCGATGGGGAGATGGCCGAGCACGCTTGGCCCCTCTCCCAGACCGCTCAGTGACTTGCCACGGCAGGCGGAGGACTCCCATCCTCCACCCGCAGTCACTATGGGTTTAGGCGTGCGGCAAACCGCCGCCGCCTTAACCCCTGCCGTCTGCGCCGGAGGGGATGCGCGAGAGGATCTTCCTCGCGCTCCCGCTCCGCGGTCTCCTTCTGCGAGATGACGAACTCGCAGAAAGAGACCACAGCCTCCCAGGACCCCTCGCTGCTGAGCATCGCGGAGACAATGCTCTCGAGCGAGAGGTCCACCCGCTGGATGGTACGTGCCATGAGGCCACGCTCCCTGTCCCAACGACTGCACACCTCGAGGGTGTGCTGGGCTGTGTCGTCGGGATCTCCGCACTCATGGCACTGCGGGCCAGGCTCCCTTCCAATTTTGTGCAGGTAATGGCCGAAACAGCCATGTCCGGTCATCACCTGCACGAGCCGGTACGATGTAGCGCCGACTGCCCTCTTTAACCATAGGTCGACCGATGGGAGGATCGCCCCTATGGTACGGACACCATAAGGGGCGACCTCTAGTTGGGCTTTCCATCGGTCGCGCAGTCGGCGCTCCGTCATGCGACGGGCGGCTGCCACCTCCTCAGGGTCCGGGCGTTCACCTGTTGCCCGGACCCTAGACCTACGTTGGTAGGTCTCTGCCTGCACCTCTGCGTCCAACTCCCACGGAGGGGTGCAGGCGAGGAGGCAAGCCGCTGCGTGGGCCACCGTCATGTAGGCCCTCACCATCCTGAGGGCCACGACCCGTTGGGGCCTCCGCAGTAGGGCCCTATTCCGGGCGGACAACTTGTCCGCCCATATTGGGGCCCCGTAGAGGGCCATGCTCCTTGTCACGCCGGCATATAGCCGCCGGCATAAGGAGCCCGGCCCTCCAACATTTGGCAGGAGTCTGCCTAGCGCCGATGCGGCGCCCACGATTCGGGGAGCTAGCTTCTTGAAGTGCTCCCCGAAATCCCATTTGCGGTCCAATATCAGCCCCAGATATTTTATATGGGGCTTGATTTGGACCGCCCCTCCTTCGATGGTGAGCGCCGCATCAGCAGGCAGCCTCCACCCTCGCCCCCCGAAGACTATAGCCTCAGTCTTCGGGAGGGACACCTTTAGGCCGAGCCGTTCGATGCGGCCTATCGTCAGCTCGGCCGCCACCTCTGCCCTTCGCAGGGTTTCCCGCATGTCGCTTCCGCGCACAGCCACCATCGTGTCGTCCGCATAGCAGACGACGAGTGTGCGCGGAAGCAACTCCGCCCTGATGGCCCAGTCGTACCCCAGGTTCCAGAGGAGTGGACCGAGTACGGAGCCCTGGGGCACGCCGCAGGCCATCACCCTCTCCCCCCTTTGCCCGTTCATGTTTTCATAGAGCACTACCCTCTCGGTGAGGTAGTGCTCTATGATCCGCCGAAGGTAGTGAGGCACTTCGTGATATTTAAGTGCCTCACTTATCACCCCATATGGAAGGGTGCCGAACGCGTTCGCGATGTCAAGAGACACCGCGATGACACCCTCCCCCCTGCTCGACGCGTACTCGCAGAAATCCCTTAGGGACTTCAGCGCGTCGAGCGTGGACCGCCCTTCTCTGAACCCGAACTGTCTGTCAGAGACGTTCGGGCCGGCGGTCTCGAGGTGCTGCCGGATCCGGGAGGCCAGGATGCGCTCGAATAGCTTCCCAACCTCGTCCAGCAGCACGATGGGGCGATAGGCGGACGGGCAATCTGGTGGCCGACCCTCTTTGCGCAGGAGGCATAGGCGCCCCTCCTTCCATGTCCTCGGGAACTGACCCTCCCTCAGGCAGTCATCCATTACTTGCCTGAGTCTGTTCCCGAGGTGTTCAAGGGCGGCGCCAAGGACGCGACCCGGAACGCCGTCCGGTCCCGGGGCTTTTTTGCAGCCCCGGAGACGTTCCGTCGCTATTTCGAACTCGTCATCGCTTATAGGCGCGATGACGAGTTCGGCCTCCGGCTCCGCTATGGGGTCGGCCATCGTCGGGGGAGAGATCGAGGGAGCTGGCGGGAACAGCCCCTCGACTACGCTCTGAAGGAGGTCGGGCTCTAGGGAGTCCATGGGGGGAGCGGTGCGCATTTTGTTGCGCACCACTTTGTAAGGCCGCCCCCACGGATCCCTGTCCAGGGTGGCCAAGAACGACTCATGAGCTTCGTCCTTGGCCTTGGCGATTGCCACCTGGAGGGCCCCCTTTGCTTCCTTGAGGGCCCTATGGAGCCCTTCCTCCTCCTCAGCGCTGTGCCGCCGGCGCCTACAATGTTGGTAGGCGCGGCGGGCACTATTGCTTGTGGTCCGCAGGGCCGCAATTTCTGCGGACCACCAGTACACCCGTTTTCGGGCGAACAGGCGACCGGCCCGAGGCATGGCCGCGTCGCACACCGTCTGTAGTGCGACGCGGAACTGTGCCGCCCTTTCCTCGACTCCGAGGGTGGCTGGTGGGGCAGCACACCATGCCTCCACCATGGCCGCCTCGTTCGCCCTGTCCCTATCGAAGTTGGCGAGGGACCATTTGGGGAAGCCCCTCCTACCATTTCCCCGTTCCCCCCCTGGGGTGGGTGACGGCTGGACGCCATCTTTGGAGACCCTCAATCTGATGTACAAGTGATCAGAGAGGGTCTCGACGTCCTCCAGGACGCGCCAATCGGAGACGCGCGCGGCTATGGCAGGGGTCGCGAACGTTACGTCCACGATAGACCCCCCCTGCCTCCGCACGCAAGTGTTGGCGCTGCCCTGGTTCAGGACTACTAGTCCTGTTGCCGTCACCCAGTCCTCGAGGGCAGTCCCTCGGGGGTCCGTGATGGGGGAGCCCCACGCCGTGCTTTTAGCGTTGAGGTCCCCCATGACCATCACTTGTGACGGGGCAGCTCTTCTAACTACCCCGCTTAGGACCCCCAGGAACCGCTCGAAGGCGTGCAGCGGCTTATTGGGGGAGAAGTACACCGCCACTAATATGGTGTCCCTCCCCCACTTTGCCGCCACGAATCCCTGTCCGCCTTCGACCCTCGTTAAGGGGGGGAAGTCCCCCGCCGCCGGCACTGCGATCGCCACTACTCCGTCGGAGTCCCCTACCCAATTAGATTGGGGGGGGACGAAGTAGGGCTCCGCGACAACCGCGACGCCAATTGCCCACTCCGCCATGGTCTGCATGAGCAGATCCTGGGCTCTGGCGGAGTGGTTGGCGTTCGTCTGCAGGACGTCTAAATGCTGGTGTACTGGCATTTAGACGTCCATTTGGTTGTCCTCAGGGCCGGGCCGGCTGGCGCTGGCGGCAATTTCGGCAGGTGGGGGGCGTGGAGGACGGGTGGGTCGGATCCTCACCTCCTTGCCCCTCGTTTCCGGTGGGAAACAGCTTCTGCCCCCCATCACGTGGTCGGCGGGGAGCTTGGCATGGTGGCACACCGCGCACCATGCCCTCTCTTGCCAGCAATCGCTGGACTTGTGCCCCTCTTGACTGCACCGGTAACAGGAGTAGGTCCGGTCCACAGTAGAGGGGCACAGCTCCCTCGAGTGTCCAACCCCCATGCATTTAAAGCACCTCATGGGTGCTGGACCAACCGATCTGACCCTGGCGGCTGACCATCCCACCAGGATCTTCCCACGCGATATTAGGGCTTTCGCCGTTCCCACCGGGCACTGTACCAGGGCGGACCTGTTTCCATCGTACAGGAGGCGGATGCCCCCTGCTTTAACGTGGGCCTCGCTGCAGGCCCCCGCCCTGGCGATGGCCGACGTCAGCGACTCCTTCGTCGTCGCCTCATCCAGTTCCGTGACCTCAATGACGGCCATTTTCTGGGGACGACTAATGTGGGCGACGTCGCCAATTATGGCCTGTAGTTTGGCGGCCAAGTTGTCGGCCGCTCGCCCACTGTCGTCCCCGGGAACCTCGATAACTCGGCCCCCCGTCATTGAGGTCCGAACCTTCACGTGCTGCAGGCCGACCTCACCAAGGCTTATCCCGTTGATAGCCTTGGTCATTGTGGCCTGCAGCGTTGTGGCGGTGGTGATATCTTTTTTCATGTTTATCACCACCGCCGCCGTCGTAGGGGCCTTTAAGGCCTTTGAAGTCCTCTTTTTCTTCTTCCTCCTCCTCTTTTTGGAAGAGGAAGAAGTGGGGGCTGGGCCGGGGGTGGGGGCGGGGGCGGTGGCGGGGCGAGGGGCTGTGGCAGCTCCATTCGCCTTCTTTTTCGCCTTCTTCCCCACCTGTTGGGCCCAGCTCTCGCCCGGTCTTACTTGGCCCGAAGGGCCTGGTCCCCCTTCCGAGGGCCTGGTGGTCTTCGGGGCGGCCCTTTGGGCCGGGGCAGTCTCGATGGTGGGGGTGACCTTGGGGGTCGCCACCTTTTTAACGGCCTTTTTAGGCCGCCCATCGCCCAGTCGGGCCCTGGACTCGGGCTCCGAAGCTACCTCCATAGGTGGGGCCGGTGGAGCCGGCCCCTTCTTCTTTCTGTCCGCCGCAAGCGGGGGGCGGAGTATGGGCTCTGCTGGGAGACGCCTGTTCATCTCCTCCAGACGGGTGTTGAGCATGTTGCCCAAGGAGATGAACAGGTCCTGTCTCAGCTCCTGAAGAGCCTCCGCCAGGTCCGCGGCGGCAAACTGAAGCTGCGGGGGGGCCGGTGGGGCCGGGGTCACCGGTTTTGGCGCGGGGGCCAGAGGGGACGAGGTCTCTCGCTCCGAGAATGCTACTCGGAGCGCCTTGAGCTCTGCCAGGCATTGAGTGAGCTGTTCCCGCATCCTTTTGTTGTCCGCTTTAAGGATGCGGATCTCCTCACTCTCAGACCTGGTTAACTCGACCTCGACCTCGTCCATCGCGCTGATGATGGTGAAGCAGGCCAGGTTCATCTGGCCCCATATTTCGCCCTTCAGATTACCCGACTTGCGGGCCCCCTCCAAAATACTTTCGACCGCCCGTCGAGTAGTCTCGATCGGGTCGGCCAAAGGCTCCTTCTCTTTTTTGGTACTCGGTGAGGAAGTTCCCCCACCTTTCCCCCCCCTGGACCGGAGCTCCGGGAAGTCTTTCCGGTATGTTACGGCGGCGAGGTCCGAATCCGAGAACCGGAACGGTTCCGAATTTGCGAGTTTCGCTCTCGCCGCCGCCAACCCTGCGTAGGCCCCCCTGGGCTTCCCCCTCCTCGCCGAGTGGACTTTGGGTCCACAGTCAGGCTTGGGGTCATCTTCCCCCTCCCCGTGCCCCCTTTTTTGGGGTTGGTGGGTCGCCACATCGACCTCAGCGACGTCATCGTCGGAGGAGTCCGATGAGGAACTTACAAAAAGTCCCCCCCTCCTTCTCGGTCTCCCCCCCCCTACTCCCCCTTTCGGGGGCGAGGCCATAATGGCCCCGTCTATGCTGTGACCGAGTTTCGCTGCGATCCGATGACTACAACCAAAGTTATAGCCAGAATAAGGAAATGATCAGCGAAAAACGGTCAAGCGTGTGCCGGCTTTTAAGCTTTTCATACAATTAATGAAAAAGCGCCTGAATCAATAAAATAGCAATTTTATGATTCAGGCCCCCCTATTGTATTAATTTGCTTGGCTTCTGAGTGTCGCAGCCGGCCGCAAAAAATCTCTAAAAATAGAAGACGAAACCCCCTATCCCCTGAAACCCCTACTATGGCCGTAGGGGTTAACACCAAAAAATGGAGCCAACACCAAAATGACCAATTTTTGGTCAAAATTTCGGTGAAAAAATTCGAGAAAATTTTAAATAAAATTTTAAAAATCCGATTACTTCGAAACCGTTAGGAATACAGTAACCGGACCTAGCCTACACTAAAATAGACTATTGCCGCTATGTCCCAGCCCCAAACAGGGCGTTGAGCGACAGCGGCAACACCAACTTTTTTCAAATCAAAAAAGGTAAACAAACAAAATTTACAAATAAAATATAAGCCAAAAAATAATCTGCGTTAACCTTTTTTCGACCACTTCGAGGGGTCGTAGAACGGCGCGAAAGGTGTTGCGTAATAGGGAACGATGCCCTCTATCCGCTTACACGATTTCTACGGCCGTAGGGGTCAACCCCACGAAATGGCGTCACAAACAAAATTTCAATTTTTAAATATTAAAATTCAACAATAAAATTTCAAACTTAAAAACTGAATATCTACCGAACAGAAAGTTCGGTAGTAACAAAACAAAGCCCGAAGGCAAGAGGGCTGCCGCCACTATGCAACAAGCTTAAAAAAGTTGTTCCACACCAACGACAACACACAAAAAACTTAACAAATATAACAAAAAATTACAAACAAAACAAGTCCAATCAACACAGAAAGTCGAAATCCAAGAAGGAAAGCCAAGTCACGGGTTTTTACAGAATCGATCGTCAAAAGAGCACGCCAAAGGTAAGTGGTATCAGTTTCAACAAGATCCGTAAGTATTCCGCAAAGTTATCAACCTCAACCTAACCTAACCTAACCTAACCTAACCTAACCTAACCTAACCTAACCTAACCTAACCTAACCTAACCTAACCTAACCTAACCTAACCTAACCTAACCTAACCTAACCTAACCTAACCTAACCTAACCTAACCTAACCTAACCTAACCTAACCTAACCTAACCTAACCTAACCTAACCTAACCTAACCTAACCTAACCTAACCTAACCTAACCTAACCTAACCTAACCTAACCTAACCTAACCTAACCTAACCTAACCTAACCTAACCTAACCTAACCTAACCTAACCTAACCTAACCTAACCTAACCTAACCTAACCTAACCTAACCTAACCTAACCTAACCTAACCTAACCTAACCTAACCTAACCTAACCTAACCTAACCTAACCTAACCTAACCTAACCTAACCTAACCTAACCTAACCTAACCTAACCTAACCTAACCTAACCTAACCTAACCTAACCTAACCTAACCTAACCTAACCTAACCTAACCTAACCTAACCTAACCTAACCTAACCTAACCTAACCTAACCTAACCTAACCTAACCTAACCTAACCTAACCTAACCTAACCTAACCTAACCTAACCTAACCTAACCTAACCTAACCTAACCTAACCTAACCTAACCTAACCTAACCTAACCTAACCTAACCTAACCTAACCTAACCTAACCTAACCTAACCTAACCTAACCTAACCTAACCTAACCTAACCTAACCTAACCTAACCTAACCTAACCTAACCTAACCTAACCTAACCTAACCTAACCTAACCTAACCTAACCTAACCTAACCTAACCTAACCTAACCTAACCTAACCTAACCTAACCTAACCTAACCTAACCTAACCTAACCTAACCTAACCTAACCTAACCTAACCTAACCTAACCTAACCTAACCTAACCTAACCTAACCTAACCTAACCTAACCTAACCTAACCTAACCTAACCTAACCTAACCTAACCTAACCTAACCTAACCTAACCTAACCTAACCTAACCTAACCTAACCTAACCTAACCTAACCTAACCTAACCTAACCTAACCTAACCTAACCTAACCTAACCTAACCTAACCTAACCTAACCTAACCTAACCTAACCTAACCTAACCTAACCTAACCTAACCTAACCTAACCTAACCTAACCTAACCTAACCTAACCTAACCTAACCTAACCTAACCTAACCTAACCTTTTTTTTTTTTTTTTTTTTTTTTTTTTTTTTTTGACCGGGTGGAAAATGCGTTACGCATACCCTCCGCACATGGGAGTGGCGGAGGGTTATGTGGGACTACACATCGCCTCACCCTCCTCAGAATAAGGAGGGGTAGGGAGTGCTACCCACTAAAAACCACCCGGACGTGCCCTCTTGCCGGTTTTGTTGGACACCGTGGTACCTGCGAAGGCATAGACCACGGTGCCCACCGACGGCGCCCCAGCCATTGCCGGGGCTTCCCGCGCCTAAGGGGAGATGGCCGAGCACGCTTGGCCCCTCTCCCAGACCGCTAGGTGGCTTTTCACCGCAGGCAGAGGACTCCCATCCTCCACCTGCAGCCACTATGGGTTGAGTCGGGCGGCAAACCGCCGCCTTCTCAACCCGAGCCGTCTGCGCCGGAGGGGATGCGCGAGGGGATTTTCCTCGCGCTCCCGCTCCGCGGTCTCCTTCTGCGAGATGATGAATTCGCAGAAGGCGACCACAGCCTCCCAGGACCTCTCGCTGCTGAGCATCGCAGAGACGACGCTCTGGAGCGAGAGGTCCACCCGCTGGATGGTGCGTGCCATGAGGCCACGTTCCGCGTCCCAACGACTGCACACCTCAAGGGTGTGCTGAGCGGTGTCGTCGGGATCGCCGCACTCATGACACCGCGGGTCAGGCTCCCTCCCGATTTTGTGCAGGTAGTGACCGAAGCACCCATGCCCGGTCAGTACCTGCACTAGCCGGAACGACGTAGCGCCGACCTTCCGCTTCGACCAGTGGTCCAGCGACGGGAGGATCGCCCCTATGGTACGGACACCATAAGGGGCGACCTCCAGCTGGGCTTTCCACCGGTCCCTCAGTCGGCGCTCCGTCATCCGGCGGGAGGCCTCTACCTCCTCAGGGTCCGGGCGTTCACCTGTTGCCCGGATCCTGGACCTACGTTGGTAGGTCTCTGCGTGCACCTCTGCGTCTAGCTCCCACGGAGGGGTGCACGCGAGGAGGCAGGCCGCTGCGTGGGCCACCGTCATATAGGCCCTCACCATCCTGAGGGCCACGACCCGTTGGGGCCTCCGCAGCAGGGCCCTATTGCGGGCGGACAGCTTGTCCGCCCATATTGGGGCCCCGTAGAGGGCCATGCTCCTTGTCACACCGGCATATAGCCGCCGGCATAAGGAGCCCGGCCCTCCAACATTCGGAAGGAGTCTGCCTAGCGCCGAAGCGGCGCCCACGATTCGGGGAGCTAGCTTTGAGAAGTGCTCCCCGAAATCCCATTTGCGGTCCAATATCAGCCCCAGATATTTGATGTGGGGCTTGATTTGGACCGCTTCTCCTTCCACGGTGAGCGCCGCCTCAGCAGGCAGCCTCCAACCGCGCCCCCCGAAGACTATAGCCTCAGTCTTCGGGAGGCTCACCTTTAGGCCGAGTCTGGCGATCCGCCCAATCGCCAGCTCAGCCGCCACTTCCGCCCTCCGGGAGGTCTCCCTTTTGTCGCTCCCGCGCACAGCCACCATTGTGTCGTCCGCGTAGCAGACGACGAGTGTGCGCGGAAGCAACTCCCCCCGGATTGCCCAGTCGTACCCCAGGTTCCATAGAAGTGGACCGAGCACGGAACCCTGGGGCACGCCGCAGGCCATTCTTCTCTCCCCCCTTTGCCCGTCCTTGTTTTCCCAGAGCACTACCCTCTCGGTAAGGTAGTGCTCTACAATCCGCCTTAGGTAGTGAGGCACTTCATGATATCGAAGTGCCTCACTGATCACCCCATAGGGGAGGGTGCCGAATGCGTTTGCGATGTCTAAGGACACCGCGATGACACCCTCCCCCCTGCTCGACGCGTACTCACAGAAGTCCCTCAGTGACTTCAACGCGTCGAGCGTGGACCGCCCTTCCCGGAACCCGAATTGTCTATCAGAGACGTTCGGGCCGGCGGTCTCCAGGTGCTGCAGGATCCGGGAGGCCAGGATGCGTTCAAACGCTTTTCCGGCCTCATCCAGCAGCACTATGGGGCGATAGGCGGACGGGCAATCGGGTGGCCGACCATCTTTACGGAGGAGGCATAGTCGCCCCTCTTTCCACACCCTCGGGAACCTTCCCTCCCTCAGGCAGTCGTCCATGACGTGCCTGAGGCGGTCCCCGAGGTGTTCCAGGGCGACGGCGAGGACGCGACCTGGGACTCCATCTGGCCCCGGGGCTTTTTTGCAGCCCCGGAGTCGGTCCGTCACTCGCTCGAACTCGTCACTGCTTATCGGTGCAATGACGAGCTCGGCCTCCGGCTCCGTTATTGGGTCGGCCATCGTCGGGGGGGAGATCGAAGGGGCTGGCGGAAACAGCCCCTCGACTATCCTCTGTAGGAGGGCGGGCTCCAGGGAGTCCATGGGGGGGGCGGTGCGCATTTTGTTACGCACCACCTTGTACGGCCGCCCCCATGGGTCCCTATCCAGGGTGGCCAAGAACGACTCGTGAGCTTCGTCCTTGGCCTTGGCGATCGCCACCTGGAGGGCCCCCTTTGCCTCTTTGAGGGCCCTATGAAGCCCTTCCTCCTCTTCATCAGTGTGCCGCCGACGCCTACAATGTTGGTAGGCGCGGCGGGCACTGTTGCTGGCGGTCCGCAGGGCCGCAATTTCTGCGGACCACCAGTAAACCCTCTTACGGGCGGACAGGCGACCGGCCCGAGGCATGGCCGCGTCGCAAACCGTCTGTAATGCGACGCGGAACCGCCCTCTCCTCGACTCCGAGGGTGACGGGTGGGGCAGCACACCATGCCTCCACCATGGCCGCCTCGTCCGCCCTGTCCCTGTCCAAGTGGACCAGGGACCATTTGGGGAAACCCCCTCTCCTGCCTCTTCCCCCCCTTAGGGTGGGTGACGGCTGGACGCCATCATTGGAGACCCTCATTCTGATGTATACGTGATCAGAGAGGGTCTCGACGTCCTCCAGGACGCGCCAATCCGATACGCGCGCGGCTATGGCAGGGGTCGCGAACGTGACGTCCACGATTGACCCCCCCTGCCTCCGCACGCAAGTGTTGGCGCTGCCCTGGTTCAGGACTACCAGTCCTGTTGCCGTCACCCAGTCCTCGAGGGCAGTCCCTCGGAGGTCCGTGATGGGGGAACCCCACGCCGCACTTTTAGCGTTGAGGTCCCCCATGACCATCACTTGTGACGGGGCAGCCCTTCTGACTACCCCGCTTAGGACCCCCAGGAACCGCTCGAAGGCGTGTAGCGGCTTGTTGGGGGAGAAGTACACCGCCACTATTGTGGTGTCACTCCCCCATTTGGCCGCCACGAACCCCTGGCCGCCTTCGATCCTCGATAAGGGGGGGAAGTCCCCCACCGCCGGCACTGCGATCGCCACTACTCCGTCGGTATCCCCTACCCAATTAGATTGGGGGGGGACGAAGTAGGGCTCCGCGACAACCGCGACGCCAATTGCCCACTCCGCCATGGTCTGCATGAGCAGATCCTGAGCTCTGGCGGAGTGGTTGGCGTTCGTCTGCAGGACGTCTAAATGCCGGTGTGCTGGCATTTAGACGTCCATTTGGTTGTCCTCAGCGGGCCGGCTGGTGCTGGCGGCTATTGCGGCAGGTGGGGGGCGTGGAGGACGGGTGGGTCGGGTCCTCACGTCCTTGCCCCTTGTCTCCGGTGGGAAGCAACTCCTTCCTCCCATCACGTGGTCAGCGGGGAGCTTGGCGTGGTGGCACACTGCGCACCACGCCCTTTCTTCCCAGCATTCGCTGGATCTGTGCCCCTCCTGGCTGCACCGGTAACAAGAAAGTGTCCGGTCCACGCTTGAGGGGCACAGCTCCCTTGAGTGACCAACACCCATACATCTATAGCACCTCATGGGTGCTGGTCCAACCTTGCTGACCCTGGCGGATGACCATCCTACCAGGATCTGACCACGCGATAGGAGGGCCCTCGCAGAGACCACCGGGCACTGTACCAGGGCAGATGCGGTGCCGTCGTATACACGGCGTATACCCCCCGCCTTTACGTGGGCTGCGCTGCAGGCCCCCGCCCTGACGACAGCCGCCGTCAGCGACTCCCTGGTCGCCGACTCGTCCAACCCTGAGACCTCGATGACGGCCATCTTTTCAGGGCGGCTGATGTGGGCTACGTCTCCCACAATGGCCTGCAGCCTATTTGCCAGCTCATCCGCAGCCCTACCGCTGTTTCCCCCGGGGACCTCGATGACTCGGCCCCCCGTCACCGAAGTCCGAACCCTCACATGCTGAAGGCCAACCTCCTCAAGGCTCAAGGCATTTATAGCCTTGGCCATGGTTTCCTTCAGCGTGGTGGCGGCGGGGGCGTCCTTTTTAAGGTTTATCACCACCGCCGTTGACTTCGGGGCTTGGAGGGCCTTCGACCTCTTCTTCCTTTTCCTCTTCCTTTTGGAAGAGGATCCGGGGGCGGAAGCGGGGGCGGGGAGGGGGGCTGGGGGAGCTGTCGTTTTCCCTTTCCCTTTTCCCTTGGCCGTTTTAGCCACGAGATTCCATGGCTTGGCCAAGGGTCCTGGTGTTCCCTCCGGGGCCGGGGCGGCTCCTGCTGCCGGGGCATATCTTGCTGCCGGGGCGGATGTTGCTGCCGGGGCAGATCTTGCTGCCGGGGCAGATCTTGCTGCCCGGGCCGTTCCCGCTGTCGGGGGAGGCCCGGTCGCCGGGGCTGTTGTCGCCGGGGCCGCTTTTTTAGCGGCCTTTTTAGGCCTGCCGTCCCCGAGCCTGGCCCTGCTCTCGGGCTCGGAGGCAACTTCCATGGCAGAGGCCGGCGGGGGCGGCCTCATCCTCTTTTTATCCGCCGCAAGCGGGGGGCGGATTATTGGCGCGGGGGGAAGGCGACTGCTGATCTCCTCTATTCTGGCATTCAGCATGTTGCCGAGGGAGACCGTCAAGTCGCGCTTCATCGTCTCCAACATCTCCGCCAGCT
>CATOAI010000004.1:0-44101 GCA_951361185.1 Ochropacha duplaris
GATTATCTGGCCCGAATTTGTAAAAAGGCTCACCTCTATGACTAAAAGCCAGTTGGGAACTTAAAAATAAAACCTGAAACAAATAAGGCTTAAGGTTCATCAATGAATTTCTATACCTTCTAAGTGTTCTACCTATACTCTCAGGGGATTTAAGCGCCCTAAACACAGAGGGAGTGGCTCTCTTTAACACGGTCGATATATTATGACGTACAGTTCCAAGCGTATATGAACAATATTCCTTCATGTAAAAGACATAAAACTTCCTTATACAATCATTAGGATTGGCCGCATGATTATGTGAGTTTATTGGCTTTAATTTACTTTCATAAAAGTTTACGGTCAGACTTTACCTTCCGACACCCCTAAAATTCTTTATAATACAACTCCATTTGTAAAATGTACTTGTAGGCCTAGATAAAACATATGAAAAGCTCTTGCAGATAAACAATATGTTTATTTTTTCGGACTTAATCAATTTTGTTTCTTCCATAGAGGGGTAAAAAATTATAAAAAAAATAAAAACAAAAAATGACCAAAATTCCCACAGAAAAGACGCGCAATTGTCCGTGTACCTTTAAAAGAATGTTCGGCAATATGCGTTGACATTACATTTAGTGTTGTTCCATCGCCGTATTACCAATTATTTACAATTTCTATGATGCAAGGTACTAACGTGATTCCAGTAGTATATGCTCTTCTTTTAAACAAAATGCTGAACCCCCATATTGGGGTATATAGGGTTTTTATGGAACTTGTATGTACGTTTTCAACGGCAATTGTTAAAACAGACCTTAAAATTGCTTCGATCACGACATTGATATAGAGTTTCATAGGAATAAATATATCTGGTCACCAATTTGAACTTGCTCAAAATATTAGCAAGAAGCAGGAGGAATCAACCTTTAGTACAGATACCTCGAAAACTCTACAATAAAGAAATTTCTAAATATTGATTGCGTTGTCTTAGGTTTGACCTGATCTAGCTAAAGAAACATTTGTTGATCTGAAAACATATATTAAATTTTTCCGATGCACTCAATCCGATATACAGCTATTTCTTAAGAAACTACATCGGGTACGAAATCCGAACCCGGATTTTTTACACATATGTGGAATCAGGTATATGATGACCTTCACGACTATAATGCACCTAGAACTGATAATGCAATAGAGGGTCGACATAGAGTTTTTGCTTCGACATTCGGAACTCCAAACTATAACTTAATATTATTAATCTATACATTGATTGAAGAGGATGAAGTTTTAATCGAAGACTAAGCTGGTTTAACTCTGGGTTTATTGTGGAAAGAAAGAACCGATACGTTAGAAATGAGGTTAGGGTGGATTCATAATTAAGTAAAACTCGAGGAAGACATTACGGGACAGATTATATCTTCAGGATGGTTGATATGCTATTCTATTCGATTTTTGAAGTTTTTATATTTTTAAAAATGTCCGCAATTGTCCGTCATGGGATAACGGACCTGTAGTTTAACTGAGAAATATTCACTCCACAATTAAAACATCCAACAGTAAGGAAAGTATTTCCTTAATTTTTTTAAAAGCTAGCAACGCAGTTAGCGACTATAATAAATATATGAGCGGCATTGATATTATGAATCAAATGACTGAATAATATGGTATTGGCGGAAGGTCAGGAAAATGGACCATAAAGTTGTGTTTTCATTTGTTAAATCGTTAAAGAAAATACCCCCAAAATTGTTTTTAACCTCTAAATAAACACAATTTTAGAAAATATTAGTATATTTAAGATGCCACCTATAGCTTATAGCAATATGGTGTATAAATTCTTCCTTTGATATGGCACCGACATTTGCACACATCTCACTAATTAGTTTCTTAATATTCATTTTTTTCATATTGTATTTATTAATATATTCTTTACGTTTTGCTTCAATTAGTAAATGTGCTTGCGAATTTCGTTAAAAGACGATTAGTGAAGGATGCGCAGTTAAGAATGAGTTATTGATTGCTCTGTTCCATCCTTCACCATGTTTGTTGTTATAGGCAATCTTTTCATTATAGTGACAAAACAGAACCAGATAAATTTGTTTTCTGGTATATAATCAACTTTAAAGAAAGTTATAAATTTATCAATTTTACCTTAATCTTTTCATACATAGGTGTTTAACATATTAACATCCATTCCTTTTTACGCACCTCAAGCATTTTTGTATCTTTAACTTTGGTAAAAAACTTAAATCCAAGAATTTTTAATCTTATTCTGAATGTCTTATCATTTTTGTAAATCGAAGTTAATTCATTTTTTTTCGTGTTTGTCTCCGAATGATTTGTCTAAAATAGAACATACAGAGAGTAACATCAACTTTATAGAATTGAACTTCGAAAGCATGTTTTATTGCCGGCTCAAAGTCACAAATCAAGTTTTTTAATGCGTATTTTTGAATAAGAAGAATTTCCGCTCGGCAATCACATTCTTTCGACGTTGAAACTTTTTCCTTGATGAAGTAAATAGATCATTGTCAAACAATCGCCGTTTAGAGAACAATGAATTTTTAAAACTTGTTTAAACTCGCCCGACGAAGACCTAAAGGTGCCATCACACATCCAAACTTCAGAAGATTTTATGAGCGACAAATAATCGTTAATAAAAAGTATGATCGTTTTTTCTTTACCTAAAATTTCGCTAACAAATTTCACAAATTTCTTGTTAAATATGGACACTCAAAACTCCTCTGGAATATCGTTGTTATCTTGCAACGATATCATATTACATCTCTTCTTGATATTTCTGATAAGCCTGAAAATTTTTTAGGCTTGCCCAGATTAGCTATCTCGTTATCATCAAACTTACATATTTCTTGTATAAATATATAACGTCGTGTGTGAAAATTCCATCATTTTATGAAGGGAAAGTGTCGAAGTTCCAACACCCCCTATAAATAAAACTATTATGATCAAAATGGATAATCAGAACAATTAAACTAGCATTATAAACATATTGAGTAAATATTGTCTCTGTGATTACCAATGGGGTGCCTCTAATTTAAAATTTTTGTTGTCGCAAATTCCAACATTTAAAAATTTTTATGGTTTCGTCATTTGTTAAGAGTGTCGAAAATTCCAACACTTCCAAATAAGTATCGATCCTCCAAATAAACAAGAATTTCACTCATCTTAAAATGAAATATTACCTAAACAGGAAACAATACAATAACAACATTAAAAGCTTGCTTTTGACTACGATGTTTATATACTAGTAGCAATTTCATTAATTGATCTAAAGAATATTGATAGTGGTAATTTAATACTAGAAGGTATTATTTTCAAAAAGCCTGAAAGTTAAATGATTGATATTTATATATATCATCAATGGTATTAAATAAATAAGAAATAAAGGGGGTCTAGCTATTAGACTAACGATCTTTTATCTAGTGAATAGATATATTGAAAAGCGTTGGGAATGTTCATAATACCATGCAATATGTTTTTCTTACCTTTAACAAAAAAGTAAGAATCGGGAAACTTACGGCCCTCACCGAGGACGTAGGGTACCTGATTTAAACAAAAAACTACAATTGCTACTAAAAGGGGCAGTAAAGATACCGTTTTAGATTTTTTTAGCTAAAAACAACTTAAATTAAAAAAATAAATTTTAAAAAGAAAAAATAAATAAACCTACTTTTGTTTAAATTGTAGTTTTAAATAGCTTTTTCTGGGCACTTTCTTTTGTCGAAAATTCCAACATGTTTTTGTTAAAATTTTCGCACACCACTGTAGAGGTCTTTAGGTTCTTTTTGCAACTTTTTGGCACATTCCTTCATAATACCTTTATCAATCATTATGTTTATTTTTGCTTTAGTCGGTGGATCATAATTTTGCTTACCCCTCATTGTTACTTTATTTTTTAATCAATGTGAAGGTAAACAGGGTACCATTTAGTATTGCATCGGTAAATAATATCTTCAAGATAAATTCTGGCAAATTAGTTTATGTATCTCATATTTATACAATTTTTATCTCATATTTATACAAGTTTTATTTTTTTAGAATTTTTAAAAATTAAATCTTTATTGTCTAATAGGGGTGAAAAAATAAACAATCTTAGGGGAATACACCCCCCCAGCCGATATGTTTAGATTAAATTTGTCGCCCTTTAAAATCACCACTGAGTTGAATACTCATGGGTTTCTCGACAGAATTATCATAATAGTACTGATATAGTTTCCGTCGATATAAACGACATTTCTGTAAGCCACTATCTTAATTAATTCAAAAAAAAAACCAATGCTAATATTGTAGCCTTAATAATAAAAATAACGTTGAAAAAATAGTAGTGAAGTAACCTGTGCGTGTTAAATGTACAGTACATCTTTTTTGATTGCTTTCAAGGTTAGCTTATTGGTGAATAAAAACTGATTGAGATTTATTTTTATACCACACCATTTTTTTAATATTTTCTCTTTGCTATTTTAAGCATTATACAATTTTAACTTATGCTGTATTAAAATAAAAAAATAGCATAAAGTGTTGAGTTTTTTATTTAATAATTTTATGCCCTCGCTTTTTCTATTTTTTAAAATCCTACTTATTTGCTTATAAAATTTTTAAGATTGGTGATTTATTATCCTAAAATTTACTTGGCTAGGCAAAAATTACTAGATTAGCCAAAAATTTACTATAATATAAATATTTTTACCCTAAAAGAAACTACGTTAGCGGAAGAAAAATATACACAATAAATTTTACAGAATAACCTCATTGTACCAGCTAAATTTTTGAGAATCGTGTTAATCTGGACACATGTCACTCTTTTGGCTATCATTCATTCATCATCATCATCATCATCATACTAATAAAAACTTTTGAATTATTTTTCGAACCCCTTCTTTTTGACTATTCAAAGAAAGATAAATGTCAAATTATGGCTTAAAATCAGTAAATGATTGCGTAAATCGATTTAACTTAGAATTTAAGAGTCGTCTATGTGTATATAATTTTTTCTTATTGTATTTTTAATATAGACATACGACAAAATGTATTAAGCATATTTATATCATTCTTTTCTCTTTTATACTGTCTATATATCATTTTAGAATTTTCTTGCATCAGTTTATAATGACAACAATTGTTTTTATTCAGATGATGCTTCAGTAACATCTTTTCTAGAAATTCCGGAAAATTCACGAATTTTAAATGTATATAAAGAGAATTTTTTTTACCCCTCATTATGTTTTCCGAAAATCAAGCTAACAATGATTTAAGAAAACAACCAAATATTACAAAAAATAACGCTTCTTTAGAAGCTATAAATGATGTTACGACATCTATTGAACAGTGTAATATTTCCCAAAGTATAAAAAATGATGTCGGTGAAACAAAAAAAAGGAATGAAATATTCAGTTTCTCTGGCGAACAAAAAAATGATCATACCAACGTAGAAATAGAATATATGCCAATAATTAACTATGTTGCCCCACAAAATTTAGCACAAAAAGTAGAAGAATATGACTGTGGAAAATTAGATGTTAATTGTCCCTTTTGCAGTGCTCTTCATTTTAAAGATGAAGCAAATGCCGCTGGGTTATTCAGAAGTTGTTGCGATTTTGGGAAAGTAAAGTTACAAAGAACAAAGAAGTTTCCAAAAGTATTGCAGGAATTATTTACAGGGGATAATGAGGATGCAAAGAATTTTAAAGCTAACATCAGATCATATAATTCAGCTTTGTCTTTTGCATCTTTAGGGGCACAGTTTGAAACACTAAGCAAAGGTCCGTACGTATTTAAGATTCATGGCCAAGTATATCATAATACCTATAATCTACAAAATAATAGTGATTGTGATGCAAAGAAATATTCACAACTTTATGTTATGGATAGTGAAATGGCTGTGGAGGCTAGAATGCAGAACAGATCAAATGCAAAGTGTACGGCCAATATAATGTCTAAGTTAGATAATGCCATTAGAAATGAGAATGCCTATAGCCAAGCATTTAATAATATGGCAGAAATGATAAAAAGGCAGGAGGAAGAAGGGAAAGAGGTCAAAGATGTCTCGATGATATTTCACAAGAATGTCATTAGAGACCAAAGAAGATACAATTCTCCCAAAGCAAGTGAAATTGCAATGATCTTCACAGATCCAAATGGCGAACCACCATTTGAAAGGGATTTTAAAGTATACAATAAAGGAGGAGAAGGAAGAGACAACATCAAATTATCAGTACTAAGTCCACATCTTGACCCAATGTGTTATGTCCTCTTCTTTCCAGCCTCAAACTTGGGATGGGCACCGAATACTGTTTTAAAGTCTTACCATAAAGTTGATGAAAAAGTTTCAATGGCCAATTTTAAAGTAGCGCAGCTTTCTATTAAAAAGGATGTTTTTAATCCCATTCTTTGGGGTGGAAAACTTACCCAACAGTGGATTGTTGACTCTTATCTACAAGTAGAGGCCAACAATTTAAATTTTATTAAGCTTAATCAGAAGAAATTGAGAGTTGATCTCTACAAAGGATTGGTTGATTATGTAAATAACGAAGGTCCAAGTAATGCAAGGCCTGTTATTTTACCATCTTCTTTTATGGGATCACCAAGAAATATGAGAGAGAGATATCACGATGCAATGGCAGTAGTTCAGAAGTTCGGAAAGCCAGATTTATTTGTCACTATGACTGCCAATCCGAACTGGTCTGAAATTAAAGATAATTTATTTAAAGGACAGACAGCAACTGACAGGCCAGATTTGGTTGCTAAAGTCTTTAACATTAAATTAAATGCATTGATATCTGAGATAAAGAGCGGGTACGTGTTTGGGGAAGTCGTAGCTAATGTATACAGTGTAGAGTTCCAGAAGCGCGGTCTACCTCACGCACATATTCTCATATTTCTAAAGAGTAAGATATTGACAGAACAGCAGATAGATAAGTTTGTCTCTGCAGAGATTCCCATGATAAATGAAGATGAGAAATTACATGGATTAGTATTAAAGCATATGATCCATGGACCGTGTGGATCTGACAATTTGTTAAGTCCCTGCATGGAAGATGGATTATGTTCTAAGAACTTTCCAAAGGAATTCTCCGCAGAGACAAGGATATCCAGAGATGGTTATCCCCAGTATAAAAGAAGAATAGGCAATAGCTATGAGGTACGAGGATCTAAGGTAGATAACAGCAATGTTGTTCCTTATAATAAGTACCTATTAGCGAGATTCAATTGCCACATTAACGTTGAGGTCTGCACATCAGTTAGTGCTGTAAAGTATATCTTTAAGTATATTTTTAAAGGATATGATTGTGCAGAAATAAGATTGACTGACAATAATGAAATTGATCAGTTCGTCAATTCAAGGTATGTGGCAGCTCCAGAGGCCTGCTGGAGACTTTTTAAACATAAGATGTATGGTAATTCGCACAAGATATATAGACTTCCCGTGCATTTGCCCCAGGAGCAGATGATAATCTACGAGGAAGGTGCAGAAGCGGATGCCATAAAAAATTCAGATTTAAGAAGCACGTCTCTTCTTGCTTACTTTAAATTGAATGAGATAGACCCCGAGGCAAGAAATTATCTTTACAATGAAATTCCATTTCACTACACATTCAAAAGCGGTGAATGGAAAAGAAGAAAGTATAATTGCAGTAGTGTTATTACAAGACTTTATTCTGTTTCTCCTTCCGAGAAAGAGAGATTTAGTCTACGTGTTTTACTACTTAATGTCAAGGGTGCCAAGTCTTTTGAAGATTTAAAGAGCTTTAATGGGGTAAGTTATGAAACCTTCCAAGAAGCTGTTGAAGCAAGGGGTTTGCTTCTTAATGATAGAGAGTGGGATAGGGCACTAGAGGAGGCCGCAGTAACAGAGAGCCCTTCAAATATAAGATCATTATTTGGATATATATGTGCATTTAATAATCCTAGAAATTCTGATGTACTCTTCGAGAAGTATTTCGAAGATATGGCAGAAGATTTTAAGGATGATGTGAATGCACGAGACAAGGTACTTTCAGCATTAAAGGATATTGTCAATGCTCATGGTTGGAGCTTAGCTGCCTTGGGAATACCAGAACCCGAAGCATACATCAGTAACGACCATGTTGAAGAAGAGGATGTTGTAGATGTTGATCTTCTGATTACTACCCTCAACGTAAAGCAAAAAAATGCCTTTGAGGACATTGTTAGTAGTATTGGAAAAGGAGGTAGTCTATTCTTTTTAGATGGACCCGCCGGCTCTGGTAAAACCTACTTATATAATGTGTTGACTAAGTATCTTAAAAGCAAAGGCAAGTCCATAATCCAAATGGCAACCACTGGAATCGCTGCCGATCTGCTCGATGGGGGAAGAACCATGCACAGTACCATGAAGCTTCCTGTCCCGTTGACAGAGTCGAGTGTTTCTAAGTTGCAGAGGAATACTCCTGAAGGGCATAGAATATTAAAGGCCTCCCTTTTATTGATAGATGAAGTTTCTATGATGTCCAAGCATGCCTTGAATGCAATAGATGAAGTCTTAAGAAGATTATGTGGAAACACACAAATTTTTGGTGGTAAGACTTTGTTGCTGGGTGGGGATTTTAGGCAGACTGCCAATATTGTGCTGAAAGGCACCCCTATAGACATCATAGAAAATTCACTGATAAGTTCAAGATTGTGGAGACATGTAAAAGTGTTAAAGCTTTCAGTAAACATGAGATCCGAGGGCCAAGAAGAATTCAATAGCTGGCTATTGGATATAGGAAATGGAGTAGGGCTGGACCACGATAAAGAGGTAGAAATCCCGAAGGATTTCATTGAAGAAGGATTTATAGTTAGGGCTATATACGGCGATGAGAAAATACGGACCGATGATATATCTGTCCATAATAAAGTTATCTTAGTATCCACCAATGAAAATGCCAATGAGTTGAATGCGGAAGTTCTAGATATGGTTGAAGGGCTTTCAAGGATGTACTACAGTGCAGATTCTATTGTATCTGATGATGTAAATGATCATCTTAGGTTTCCAATAGAATTTTTAAATGCCCAACAGCCTTCAGGAATGCCTCTGTATAAGTTGGAATTAAAGGTGGGAGCAATAGTAATGTTGCTTAGAAATCTTAATCCAAAGGAAGGTCTTCTTAATGGAACTAGAATTTGCATTAAGGAGCTAAGAAATAACATTATTGTGGGGGAGATATTAGGAGGAAGAGGGAAGGGTAAGACGGCAATCATTCCAAGGATTGACATGATGCCAAGTGAGACCCTACTCCCTTTCGTGCTGAAGAGAAGACAGTTCCCGGTCATATTATCTTATGCAATGACAATACATAAGGCACAGGGACAGTCATTCAGTCACGTAGGGGTCTATCTTCCTGATGGTGTCTTTTCTCATGGGCAGTTGTATGTTGCCTTATCTAGGGTGAGGAGGAGTGAAAACTTAAGAGTCAAGTTGGGATGTACAACTTCCAGGAAAACGAAGAACATAGTGTTTCCTGAGCTCTTAAGGGCCGCCAGAAATAGAAGAGGGTGAGACGAGGGTGAGAAGAGATAGTAAAATGTGCTAAGAGCATTCATAAATTATGCCAAAAATTTTTACAATTTTAGAAGGTTTTAATATTTGTTTAAACCAAAATGTTTTTTGCATTAAATTTTTATTGGAGGTAGTAGAAATGAAAAAGGATGTAAAAACTTTAGCAGTTTGTATAAACAACCTAACTTTATCCCGTTTTAAACGGGATTGGCTTATGCTAGTCATCATCATCATATATATAAAAACTTTTTATTTAATTTGCAATAATTTTTTACCCCTCTTTTTAGAAATCGTTAAAAAATAAATATGTCAATTATATCATAAAAACAAAATTTGATTGCATAAATCGATTTGATAGACGATTTTAAAAAGAACCATATATATAAATTTATAGAGTTTAGGTCAACTATAGGCGTTTAAATTAATTTTTATAACGGGTCAAGCAAATCCAACAAAAGAAGTCCCCATTTTTTAAATGGGGCAGCATTAGCTAGTGTTTAATAATAACTTTTGTGCTAACAACAAAATTAAACCTTATAAATTATCGACATTGAGGTGACGTCAATATATTATAAGTTTACAAGTCGTGAATTTAATTAAACATCATTTAAAATATTAAAATTGGTTTAAAAAAATCAACAAGTTTGTAATATAAGTAAAACTCAAAATTAAGAAATTACATTATTTTTATTTTTATTAAAATTAATTTATAATTTTACCCTTATGGATTTCTTTCAAATTTTTGCTCCTTTTTAAAAATTAATGTCGATAAACTACCTGACGATGTATTTCTAACTCCAGAATTACGCAAAGATCTCGAGAAACTTTACCAAAACGAGAGACGTCTGAGATTCAAAATAAGATGACAGAAGAGTTTCTTGATATTTTAAATGATTACGCTAATACAATTGGTTTTGCGCTGAACAAAATAAGGGAAAGGAAGTTGTAATAGAAGATTTATTGATTATTAAAAATAGCTTATAGAGTTTCAAGGAAACCTGTCCAATTGGGAAAATGATCAAGAATTTAAGGATATTGTCAATCGATATGTAAATGCCACTATCCCCCATATTAACGCCAAGCAAACAAATTTAATTCTCGCTTTTTCTACATCAAAAAAAAATGGAAGCACAAGGCTGCTGCATATCGTAATTAAATTAGTAGTCTTACTTTTTATTAATCTTTGTAAATGATATTTCTGTTAAATTTTAAATTTTTCCACTTCTTTTTACGATGATTTCTATCAGAGGCATTAAAATGGGTTAGTAGCGTCAATAAGAAAATCAAAAAACTTTATTAAGTTTATATTTTTTATAATACAGTTTGTAACTTTCACAACTAATTTTATAAAAGAAATCTGTGCTAAAATAGATTATTTACAAGAAAATTAAGCACTTTAGACAATTAAATTATCTTTATTTAATTTATTTAGTAAAAGAACTTATATAATAGTAGATTTAATAAATTATCATTAAGAGCGTGCGGAGTTTCGGAAGTTTAGGCTTTTTTTATAGCAGGTGCAGTCACTTCGTCCGAAAATACTTACGGGTTAAACACGAATTTTATGTATTTATTGATAAAAAAGAATTCTACGATCTCATATATATATTTATTATTAATTCGTATAGGTTTCTGTCATTTATTTACATTTATTAATCAATACTTAAATATATTTATTACTCAATTTTTTATTAATCATAAACTGGTGAAATATTAATTCTAGCTCTTCGTGGATATTTACTGTAATTTTTAAAGGAGTATATAAATGAATAATTGGCAGTTAGATCAATTCCTACACTTATTATATTTTTATCAAGCTCTAAGATCAAAGTAGACAGCCTGTCTTTTGGTATATGCTGTCTCTGGATAATTATCTTAAATACTCTAATAACTTCTTTTTTATTTTCAAGCTGCATTTTAGTTTCTTTTAGAGGCAGATTTATATCTGATCTTGTATTCAGAGTGGCTGAAAATGAGTCAGACTTGTGGCCCGTAAAAACCACTTCTACTAGAACATTTGACCAGTTAGAAGTATGCTCATAATCTAGTGAAGTAGATAATACGATATTGAGGAATACTGAAAATAACATGGGGGGTATAAAAGACTCATTTTTAAGGGTTTATATATAAGAATAAATAGTAGTGAATTATTTTATAATATATTTTAATACGAAATTCATTTTAAAATAATAAGTCGGTATGACCAATAAAAAAAATCGACATTAATTAGAAAAATCAAGTAGGTATTAATTGAAAAATTTAAGTCGGCAAGAAAAAAAAATTAAATTGGAAAGACTAAGAATTAATCAGTATTAAAAACGGTATGTCTATTGATAATTTGACATAAATTAAAAATTTAAGTCGACATTAATTGAAAAATCAAGTTGATATTATTGTAAAAAATTTAAATCAGTATTAATTAAAATATAAGTCGGTATTAATTAAAAAATTAAATTAGTTTTTTTATAATATAAGTCGGTATAAAAAAATCAAGTGATATTGATTAATATATAAGTTGATATACAGAACAGAAAATAAACAATATAGCAATAAAGTTTATATTTTTATAAAAATATTTAACAGAGGTTTTTATTACCATACGAAGATATTAATTTATAATTAGAAGGTTTTAATAAAAGAAAAATTCTTTATAACTATTAGATTAAAATTTGGTCGCAGAGACTTTTAATTCAATCGCGTTAATATTTATCAAAGTCTCTTCAATTTTTTTAATCGTGATTAGTCACAGTAAGATTATAATTAATTGCGTATTCGACCTGAAGTAATTTTAATAATTCAAATTATCCCTACTTTATGCTTTGTAATTTTTAATTTATTCATAAAGATTATGTATCAGATTCCAGATACTCCCCGGCGAAATTTCATGTAAAAGATCCGAGAATTCCCTTATAAGTACTGCTACGACAATTTATATTTACCTTTACCAGCTCAATATAAATTTAGGGTTTAAAAAGTCGATTTTATAATTATATTTATATTCGAGATAGACAAGTATCCAGTACTTTATATCTTCATGATAAAAAAATTGAGCTTTTTTATAATCATAATCACCTTTCTTAATTTTATATCCCTCTTATAAATTTTAATATTCAAGTTTTAAATTTCAATATTCAAGTTGAATATTTTCTGACATCCTTCTTATAAATGTTAATATTCAAGTTTTAATTTCCCCCTTCATGTTCTCAGATTTTATTTTCAAGATCCCGTTTTCTAATTCGTCTACAATTAAGAAATTAATCCCCAGTGTGTTTCTTTTCAGTACACTCTACAAGCACTCTTCAGTAGACAAGAGTATCTTAGAGAATATTTGTAAAAGTGCTGTAGTGATTTCGACTTACCCCATTGAGAGGAATAAGAAGATCGAGTCTTGATAAATATGAAGGGATATTGAGAGACTATAATTTCTGGTACTTGACACTTGTAAAGAGAATTCTGTTGTGTATATTCCTACATTTAAAGTTTATAATATGAACTAGCTAATGCTGCCCCATTTTAAAAATGGGGACTTCTTTTGTTGGATTTGCTTGACCCGTTATCAAATTTTATTTAAACGCTTATAGTTGACCTAAACTCTATAAATTTACATACGGGTCTTTTTAGAATCGTCTATCAAATCGATTTATGTAATCAAATTTTGTTTTTATGATATAATTGACACATTTATTTTTTATCGATTTCTAAAAAGAGGGGTAAAAAATTATTGCAAATTAAATAAAAGTTTTTATATATATGATGATGATATTGAGATATTTGATTAATTAGAAATAAATAATATTAATCCACTATATCTAATTTACTACTTGTAAATAATTTAATATAAATATTATCACTTAAAGTATTTAGTATTAGTTTATGCAAATTTAATTTTTAAATATTTCCCAGTATATCTAATTTACTACTTGTAAATAATTTAGAATTATGCAAATTTACTACTTGTAAATAATTTAGAATTTACTACTTGTAAATAATTTAGTATTAGTTTATGCAAATTTATTTTTTTAGATAATTTCCCACTATATCTAATTTAATATATTATTGGTGTTTCATAATCTTATACATTAATTTGTTTCATAACAAACAAATTATGCATGCTACTTTCAAATCATGCTTATTACCCTCCTTAAGACTTCTATAGGCAGTGGCGCCCTTTCCTTCCCATATTTATTCGCCACTTACGGGATATTAACTGCCACTGTCCTCACTATACTCTCAGGGTCCTTCGCCGTAGTAGGCCTAATTTTATACATTAATTGCGCCAAGGAAGTCGGAAGGGATGCCACTCTCTCAGAATTAGCCAAGATTTCCATGCCGTACACGAGGATCCTAGTAGACTTCTCCGTATTCTTAAAGTGCTTCGGGTTTTCTCTGTCCTACTTGATTATTTCTAAGCAGTTAATCCCGCCCTTATTTATTATGATCTTCCAGTACAAAGTTAATCCTTCGTATGCTCTAGTCGTCTTCTTACTCCTAGTTGGGCCCTTCTGCTATTTCGACAAGTTGGATAAATTAAAATATACTTCACTGTGTGGAGTCATAAGTATCCTCTTCGTAGTACTGGCCACTTTCTATAGATATAAACATACACAGATATCTCCCAATATTATAATATATTACTCTACACCCATTTCTAAATCATATCTAAGTGGGTTGGTAATTCGTCTTCTCGTTTACCTGTCACCAGAATATCTTCGCAGTGCATTCTGAGATAGCCAATAACTCAATTAATAACATGCGGAAACTTGTCTTCTCAGTTGCACTGACTGCTCTGGCTTTATACTTGTCATTTGGATATTATAATTATATGTTATACGGCCAGTTCGTTAAGGATAATATTATTATGAATTTCCCTAATGATGTACTGGCCACTATTGTCCGAGGCCTTTATATAATAGTGATGGGGGTCTCTTATCCCCTGCAAGTGACTCCCTGTAGGACTTACCTGATAAAGATGACTAATATACAGATCAAGAAGGAGAATGAGTCATCCCTTACTATATTCAGTACTACACTGATCATTCTCCTCACTTACCTTATAGCCATAAGTGGGATGAATCTCGGCCTAGTCTACTCCATAATAGGAGCCACTGCTTCT
Source organism: Ochropacha duplaris (assembly GCA_951361185.1). Taxonomy (NCBI): domain Eukaryota; kingdom Metazoa; phylum Arthropoda; class Insecta; order Lepidoptera; family Drepanidae; genus Ochropacha; species Ochropacha duplaris. The sequence goes on from CATOAI010000004.1 coordinate 14,604, forward strand.
ACCTTCATGTGCCTAATATTCCCGGCCTTGTTTTACTTTAATATGGATATAGAGAGAAGTGTAGTATTGGATATATTAGGGTATTTATCTTTCTTATTTGGGGTATTTGTATTCTCTACTACTATTTATAGTGTAGTGTATTTTAAGAATAAGTAGTTAATTAATATAGTAAATTAAAGAAGTATATTATAATTTTATATAATTGTTTGTATATAAATGTTTATATACAAAATGTTTATTAGGTTACATTTTAAGTTTGTTGGGTGGTTTCTGATTATCTACATCTTGAGATATCTCTCCTTTGATTTCATCATTTTTTCTTGGTCACGCGTTGCCTTCGATGAAGAATTTTCTAAAGATTCCTCTTGGTCACGCGTTGCCTTTAATAAAATTTCCTCAGACTTCAATTTCGGCAACGTTGCCTTCGATGAAGAATTTTCGTGGTCACGCGTTGCCTTTGATGAAGTTTCCTCGTGGTCACGCGTTGCCTTAGACGAAGTTTTCTCAGACTTCAATTTCGGCAACGTTGCCTTGGATTTTGATTTTACTCCCCCACTAGTAGACTTGCTTCGTTTCCGTTTCTTATTCCTACTCTTGTCAGATATAAGTGACTCACTTGAATTCCACTTCGGCGTGATATACTTAGGCTTAGCCAGTCTCTTTATACTCTCACTCCATCCCTTTTCATAATTAATCTTCTCTCTACTCAGAGAAATACTTGATACAGATTTCTTCAGGCTTTTTATATTAGTCAGGTTATTAAGAGAGAGTGTCCTTCTTCCAGTGTATGCATCATATTCAGATGAGTTTGATATACTACTGTCTCGTGATTTCATTTTATTTTCTCGTGACTTAATTTTTATTATCCTTGACTTAATTTTATTATCCCCTAATAATTCATTCTCTTGTGACTTAATTTTATTATCCCTTAATAATTCATTCTCTCGTGACTTAACTTTTTTCTCTTGTGACTTCTTTCGACTAAGTCTCTCTTCTATCTTACTCTGGCCCTTCTTAAGTATCTCTTTTTCGTCTCTTTTATTAGTATACTATTAAACTGGATCTGTTTGACTCTTGAGTCCCCGTCCTCAGTCTTGAGATCCCTGGCTTCTAATATTTCTCTACCTGGGATGTTTAGCTTTTTTATTACTGGGTTTGATATTCCATCCTTGATTACGCAGCAAGTATGATCTCCGATATACCATGAGCAGGAGAGTGGGGACTCCTTGTTAGGAAGAATAATATTTATAGTAGAATCGGGATTGTCTTCTTTTTTATTTTCTACTTCTTTCTCGTCTTCTTCTTTCTTGTCTTCTTCTTTCTTGTCTTCTTCTTTCTTATCTTCTACTTCTTTATCTTCTACTTCTTTATCTTCTACTTCTTTATCTTCTACACTTATAAATTCACTATTTTCTTGTTTACTGCTATCTCCTTGCTTCATGCTATCTCCTTGCTTCATGCTATTTTCTTGCTTCATGCTATCTCCTTGCTTCATGCTCTCTCCCATCTTAAAGATAATTCCTTTCTCCAGGCTATCTTCCATATCAAAACTGTCATATTCTATATCATTGACTAAATTCTTCCTATCTAGATATGTGCTGTGCTCGTTGCCTATTTTGAATCTTTCTACATCCACACTAGTAAATTCACTGTCTCCCATATCAAAACTACTATATTCTAAATCAGGCATAACTCTGATTACATCTTCATCAAACTTTTCATCTTCTTCTACACTTATAAATTCACTGTTTCCCATTTCTAAACTGTCATCATCCATAATTAATTTCTTATTGTCATCATCCATAATTAATTCCTTATTGTCATCTTTCTTATCTTTCTTATCATTTTTATCATCTTTCTTATTGTCATCATCTTTTTTATCATCCTTAATTAATTTCTTATTTTCCTCCTTAGGTATCCTTCTTATAAAATTCATATACTCGCCTGTATTATTTCTTACATTGGTCTTAATTTCTTCCTCTGTCTCGAGATAAGAAACCAGGGTGGAAATCTCTGGGGTCTGAATTTGTATAGTGGGGTCCAAATTAGAAGTATTTTCACTTTGATCTTTATATACATCACTTTGATCTTTGATATCTTTCTTATCTTTATATACTTCACTTTGATCTTTGATATCTATATTCACTTCACTTTGATATATATATACTTCACTTTGATCTTTGATATCTATATTCACTTCACTTTGATATATATATACTTCACTTTGATCTTTGATATCTATATTCACTTCACTTTGATATATATATACTTCACTTTGATCTTTGATATCTTTCATATCTATATTTAAATCATTCTTATCTTTATCATCTTTCATATCTATATTTAAATCATTCTTATTCATATCATTATTATAATATTTCATATCATCTTCTACAATATCAGGATCAGAGCTACTCTCGCACAAGTATCTGGTCAAAGTATCCCGGCTAATAGGAGCAATATCCCGAAGCCGGGCAGAATGGGCTTTATTAAAAGCAGCCTCTTTCTCTTTATTACGGAAGGAATTTATATTAGTACTCCGTAGACTGCCCTTCTTATTAGAAGAGGAGTCTGAGAAAAGTGACCCACTTCCTACAAAGCCCTCGTCAGTGGAAGGAAGAGCCTTCTTGATAATAATATCTTCTACTTCTTCATCTGACGATTTGTCATCTTCGATTAAGTCATTAGAAGGATTAATCTTTGTGAAAAGAATACCGCCATTCTGATTCTCTACTTGGATGAGATCATCTACTTGATTCTTATTTACTTGATACTGATTTACTTGATTCTTATTTACTTGATTTTGTTTATTTTGATACTGATTTACTTGATTTTGTTTATCTTGATTCTGTTTATCTTGATTCTGTTTATCTTGATTCTTATTCACTTGTATGAAGTCATCGAGTACTGAGGAACTCCTTGACAGATTCTCGGCAAGGTCTATTAAAAATACATCATTATCTACATCAGAGGGTTTTAAAAATACAAACTCGTCGAGGGCATTCTCAGTATTCCTGTTATTATCAAATAAAGTGCCTGAAGGGGACTCAATTAATAACCCACTATCCTTTTCGGAGAGAGGAATCTCCCTCTTCTTTCTTACTGTGCTTTGTGCTTCATCTTGGATTTGAGGACTACTTAGTGTGGGATCTGTGACTTGATTATCTGATTTTAGTACTTGGGGAGATATTTCTGAGCCGAGAATGGGATGGACGACTTCAGAATTAAAATCAGGCTGGGAATACGCATTGACTGTAATATCATTATCTTGTGTATTGATTAGTTTATCTTCTAAATTTATTAAATTTTCTTTATCATTAATATTATCTTTATCATTAATATTATCTTTATCATTAATATTATCTTTATCATTAATATTATCTTCGTTGCCTAATAAAATGGTTTTTTCTAAATTGATTATTTCTTCTGAATTGAATTTACAAGTATTTTCTCGATCTTCTGAATAAATTGTAGCAGATTGTAAATCATTAGCTTGATCTTCTAAATCATATACTTTGCCTGTTAAATTAATTTCATCAGAGTGTAAATCATTATCTTGTAAATTAATTTTTTGATCTTCTAAATTATCATCGTTGCCTTTTAAATTTATTTCTTCAGCTTTAATATTAATTTTTTGATCTTCTAAATTATCATCGTTGCCTTTTAAATTTATTTCATCGGCTTTTTTATTAATTTCGTGATCTACTAAATTGGCTTTGTCTATACTTTTCTCTACGTCTAAATTTCTGACTTCTCCATTCTCATTTACTTCTTCAATCTCATTTACATCTCCATTCTCATTTACATCTCCATTCTCATTTACTTCTCCGTTCTCATTTACTTCTCCGTTCTCATTTAATATTATATCCTTCTCACTCTTAGTCACTCTCAATATCCCATCCAATATCTCCACTCTCCCTTTTCTATGCTCATCTAATCTTTTTAAAATAGCCTCCTTCTCAATCTCGAAAATGCCGAGAGTCAGAATAGTCTTTGTATTTTGTTTAATATTACCATGATGCTTCCCAAATGTAGAGCACTTACACAAACTTTGTACTGAATAAACTTTAGTAGTAAATTCTTCGTAAGTGTATTTATACAAATACTTCTTAAAATAATTAAGCTTGGCGCAAAGAAGTCTATCATTTATATTTGAAGAATCAGTTTCCTGATTCTTAATCGATTTGAGGTGGTTTATGACTTTTTTGAAATCGACTGTATTTTCTGGGATTTTTATCTGGTCTAATAGATTTATGATTTTGTCGTTGCCGATAAGCCTTATGTGATCTTTAGATAGATTTTTATATTTGGATAGGACGACGTACTCAGCTAACAACATGTGATAAGTAAAATTTTTGAGTAGGGGTGTGTCCATAGACAGATTCTTGTTAATGATAGACGACCTGAGAACTTTACTACCAATATCATAATTATTAAATAGGGAGACATCTCTATTAAATTGTGAGACATCACTATTAAATTGTGATACGATATTTTTAGAAAATTCTTTGATAGTTCTAATAGACCCATTATAATGAAAAAACTTCTTACAATTATCTTCAATTTCTTTGATACCATACGACTGATCCAATATCTCATCAGTACAGCTATTATTCTTCTTGACGACAATGAAGTCAAAATCATTCACTTTGTAAATGTCCAGGTTGTCAATGCTATTGTAAATATTTTTGTGATTAAAGAGGAAATGCTGCATTAAGTGTCGTGATCTTAAACATAATGCAAAAGATTGGTGTATGAAAACAGTTATCCATTTGTGTTTCATAATAGGGTATAAGAATTTGTGTTTATATATATCAAAACAATAAAAAAAAGATTAGAAAAAAAAAATATATACAATTAATTAAAGTAATGGTGGTAGATATGGGGATATATTTTTAAAAGGAATTTGTTATTATGATCAGATTTTTGGTACTTTTAAAAACAAAAAAAATAAATTAAATCAACAATTAAACATTTTTAAGGTAAAAAAATATATTTAATATTGATAAAAAACAAAAAAGTCAAAAAAAAAATAGTTAAATTATAGGACAATACAAAACAGAAAACTAAAGATCAAAAATCAAGATACTATGATCAAAAAATACAAAACTAGAAATTTAATATAAACATGACAAAAAAAATATCAAATTAATACGCAACTTAGCAAGTAAAACCTCCAACATCCAATAATCACTGCTATACAAATACATTAAATGCCTTCCTTGTATGAAGAAGAAGATTCAATCTACTATCCGAAATTCGGTCTAACAGGATTCTAAAGGATAACATGCCTGTCTCAATTGACAGTAAAGAACCTGACCTAGTCCAACACAAATGCTACGGCATCAGCAGCTTGCCATACCTCTCCCAGGTAAAAATGTGTTTTCTTTTATTCTAGACTAGCTAGACCCTGTTCGGCTAGTAAGCCTAATCTTTTCCTGAACAAGCCGGTAGCGTTGCACTACCATCTTGTCCAAAAACTCTACTCTTACGAGAAGAGCTTTCCTCATTATCGAGCAAGTCTTGACATCTTTGACATTGCCAACGATCATCTTAACCCGCTCTAACTTTGATTGAGCTGAACTATTCAGCTCGACTATTTTACTCGCATAACGAGATCTTGTTCCAGACAAGGCTGGACAATCTAACAGGAAATGTTCAAGGCATTCCTGTTCTCCCTCACAAAGGAAACAATGTCCTCTGTAGTATTGAGGGACTCTGTTGGCATTTGCCAGAGCAGAAGACCATCTAACAAGGTTACACCTTATCTTGGTGTAACTCCTTATCTGTCTGTTATTAACTTTTGATAGTACATACTTGAGCTGTGACTCAAATATATCATACTCACCTGCCATTGTAGCAGCTAAAGTGGAGTTATAAGATCTCCTACGCTTTAGCACATCTACTATCTTGTCTCGGGCTAACTTGTAGTCCATACTTTCGTAGTCGTTTCCGACATATCTTTTACACCATCTTCGAGTCCTTGAACTCCAAGTGGTCTTCCTTTCTCTAGGAGGAGCATTAATGAACCTCGAAATGATCGTTTTATTGTGTTTCCACTTCCTTAATGCCCTGAATCTATTCAGAGCAGCCTGTACATGAATTCTATTTGCAGAGAATTCATCCATTATCCTATCTAATGGAACTATTTTTGTCCAGAATAACATCCGGACAGCCTTTCTTAGGATCCTTGTGATCCCACCTGATCTTGTACTAGACATCCCCCATAGCTCACTACCATACATGAGAGCAGGGACCAGTACATTCTTTATCAATATTGCCTTGAAGGCAATATTTATCCCTTTATTAAGAAGCTTTGGCTTTAAAGCTTCTAACGCCTTTTTGCCTCTAAAGGCACCATCTCTTACAAGATGCTCTTCTAAGGTAGTCCTTTTAATAAGAACACCTAAGTACCTATATTCTGTGACTTCACAGATCCTTCCGAAGTCAGTTGAAATCGAGATTCCATTTGACTTAATACTTGTGTCGGTACCCCAAACAAGGATACCACTTTTATTGCAGTTGACTCTCATCCGATTGTCAACTGCCCATCTACTAATCTGATTCACTTTGTGAGTCAGATCAGAGATATCATTGCCAAAGACTACAATGTCATCAGCGAACATTAATCCTGGCAAACTTATATCTGAACGAGGAACGTCCACACCATTTATTCCGTTAAATATGTCATTAATAAACAAATTGAACAGCATTGGAGAACAGGGGCACCCCTGTCTCACCCCTTTTTTGTAGCTATAGCCACAACTTGTGTCTCCGCCAATACGGATTCTCATTTTTGTATTCCTGTAAATATCTTTCAACGTGTTGATAAGATATCCAGGGATACCATTCTGTTCTAGCTTATTAAATAATAGTTCATGGCTAACATTATCATAAGCTTTTTCGAAGTCAATAAAACACATAAATGTCTTTTGACCTCGAAAATCCCTTCTTTTAACAACTTCGAGCAAAGTTGCTACCTGGTTCATACACTTTTCACCTGCTCTAAACCCAGCCTGGTAGGGTGAAAGTATATTCTTTTCCTCGACAAACTGAGTAAGTCTGTCATTGACTATTTTCAGGTAAATTTTGCTGATAGTATTTATCAGCGCAATTCCCCTATAATTGTTTAGATCTGAAACATCTCCCTTTTTGTGGAGGCATACCATATCAGCTGCACTCCAGCTTTCAGGTGGGCTGTCACCTGAAAGTATCTTGTTGAACTTGTACACTAGGAACGAGGGTAACTCTTTGTCCACTGAGGATGGTCTCAGCAGTACCTTGTAAAGCTCAGTCGGAATTTCATTTGGCCCAGCTGCCTTATTGTTGTCACAGTTACCTGTAGCATTCAGTAATTCCTCCATTGTGATGTCCTCTGGAGGTTCTGTTTCTAACTTTTTATCATAGATGCTACCAGCATCTAGACCTGATCCTGCTAGGGTAGCATAAAAATCATTTGCTATCTCTAGCTTTCTTTCTTGCTCATTGTGAGCAATGCCTGATACATCCTTCAGGCAAACATTGTCTAGTCTAACAGACGTGTTAGACACTCCTTTTAGCCACTTCCAGAAATCTCTGGAGCAATTACTTTTGTAGAGGTTTACACCTCTGAAGGTTCAGATCTTAGCCCGTTCTCGCCGAACCTTTAACCTGGTCTCTTCAACCCTTTTCCGTAGTGCTAGATACTTTTATGAACTAGCACCATCACAATTCTTTAAAACAAGCTTTTAGCGTGTCTAAACCTTTTAAGACTATAACGTGTCTCCATCTAATAGGCAATCCCTTAACTCTTTCGTATACCTTTGCAGATATACAAACATCTTTAGAACTCTTGGAAGTTCACCCAGTGTGAATGATGACCAAATAATAATAATAATAATAAATAAACTTTAATTAATCTGTAAAAAGCCACGCAGCAAGTAAAACATCAAATCAACAAGTTTCTTGGGGACACACCCCTGGCATACGGCTAGCCGCTTCGCCTTTAGAGGGAATATTGTTAACAAACAACATAAAGAATAGAAGTTTACATAATCTAAGTGCGGATTTATACCGCCAATCTAAAGAAATGCTCGGAAATATAGAGCTTACCACCTTCCTCAAAGGTAGTAGTTTTTAAGAAACTACCAAAACTTCTTGTTTGTTGATTCTGTTTTAGGCCCAAACAGACAAACCCTCTCATACCACAGCCAGCTCTTCAACATAAGCTGACTGATCCCAGTTTTCATTTTCGTTTTAAATAGATTTACAGACTTGTGGCTGCAGCTTTCACTGCAACAAGTTAGATACAATGCAGTTACTAACCTTACCACGCATCTGTAAATCTATCTATCTCTTCTCATTATCTTCTTCTTTCATCCACGTCAGTTTTCATACCAACAGTACAGCAGGAGACTCTGTACTGTATCCTCTTCTCATCCACATCGGTTTTCATACCAACAGCACAGCAGGAGACTCTGCGCTGTATCCTATTTCTCTTCTTTCTTAATTTTTTTTTTTTCTTATTATGACGGCATTTTAGTCTTCGTCTTATTTCCTTCTCAGTCTAGCTTTCACCACAACAAGTTAGATACAATGTGACTACTAACTAGACTTTTCCTTTCCTACTTCTCTATTAAATTTTTTTTTTTTACCTTTTTTCTTCTTATTTCTCAAAAGTTTTTTTTTTTTTTTCCTTTTTCTTATTTCTTAAAATTTTTCTTTTCTCTCTTTCTTTTTCTGACAAATTTTTACTTCCTTCTTCTTATTTCTTAAAAATTTATATTTTCTTTCTTTTCTATGACGGAATCTTAGTCATCGTCTATTTCTTACAAAAATCAGTTTCTTCTTCTCACCACATCAGTTTCATACCAATAGTACAGCAGGGATCTCTGTACTATATCCTTTGTAGATCTTAGTTCACTGTATTACTACAGTTATCCACTCTCTGCCACGTGGAGGCGTCTACTCTAAGAGAGCTAAAAACCACATTAAATACGTTCTTGGGGACACACCCCTGGCATACGGTCTCGCCGCTTCGCCTACAGAGGATCCCAAGGTTTCCGAATCTCGCGTATAGACACGTGAGATCATCACTTCCCGCCTCCTCTCCCAGGAGTACTTTTAGAACTTTTGGAAGTTCACCCAGTGTATATGATGACTCATTCAGAAGCTTGGAGAGCCAGACTTTCACATTAGGGTCCACAAGCTTCGGAATACTATTCCTCCACCCTTCACCCGATGTACAACCTTCTTTTTCAATAAAACAACCAAATAAAATTGACAAACTTAAATCACAAAATTCCAAAACCATAATTATATTGTATCACAAACCTACCACATACACAAAAAAGCAGTAACCTCAAAATGTCGGCATACACCTTCATTCTTACAGTTCTGCTTAATAGAGTAGTATTCTCCTAAATGTATCTTTGAGCTACGCTTCAGGCTTAAGAGGCTTTCAGCCTTAATCGAAACGACGTAGCTAAGCAACATAACTTAATAGTTAATCGCACTACCAGTGGTCATCACTTAGAGTTCCTCTCGTACTATCAAAGTTCACTCAAAAATACTTACAGTAGGGTAAAACTAACCTGTCTCACGACGGTCTAAACCCATCTCACGTTCCTCATTACCGGGTGAACAATCCAACACTTCGTAACATATACACTACGATGATCAGAAGAGACGACATCGAAGAATCAAAAAGCAGAGTCGCTATGATCGCTTGCCTGCTACAAGCCAGTTATCCCTGTGGTAACTTTTCAATCACCCAATACATAATGAATGTAATTGGGATCGCTAGGCCAAGGTTTCCCTACTAAATACAGTCATATGCATAAAGTAAAGCAGATTTATTCCCTTATAATAAACTGATGGTTACCATCCATCATTCATCTACCTTAGGACAGCTGTGTTACTTTTTAACAGCTGTACCGCCCCAGCCAAACTCCCCATATATTCATAATAAATAAATATTCAAACATACTAGTGGTTTCACAATACATCTCCCACCTCTCTACAATATACCGAATAATTATTAGAACATACTAAAGTCAAGCTCAACAGGGTCTTCTTTCCCCGCTGATATTCAACAAGCCCGTTCCCTTGTCTCGTGGTTTCACAAAATTGTAAGTAGGGACAGTAGGAATCTCGTTGCTCCATTCATGCGCGTCACCAATTAAATGACGAGGCATTTGGCTACCTTAAGAGAGTCATAGTTACTCCCGCCGTTTACATTCGCTTACACAACTTTAACAATAAATGCACTGGGCAGAATTCACTTCTTGTAAATACAAAAAGCTATGTTTTTAATAAACAGTCAGATTCCTTACATAGTAAAAGTTCTAGCATGCTAGAGCCAATCTTTATCCCAAAGTTACAGATCTAATTTGCCGAATTCCCTTACTTACTTTAATTTAAAATATTTGTTATGATACAAAGACACCTGATGCGGTATAGGTACGGCTAAAATTACTAAATTTTTATCAAGCATATATAAATAACTACTTCTTATCATGACAATCCATAGTTATATTAATATTTAATTCATTTTTCTTAAATATATAAATATACTGTCATTATCAAGTTACCTTAAAGTAATTTAATGAAGAATTATTAATCTTCTTTGTTTTTATATATAACACCGATTCACTTCAATAATAATTGAAAACCCTAGTCTATATCTATACAAATATATTGTTACTGCCTCCAAGATCGGCTCATTTGTTTCTTCTATATATACTCACATATATACTTCAATACAAACAAATTGCACAGCTACCTAAATAATTTATAGAAACATCTCATAAAAGTAGTAATCTTCTTCCATTTTATACAATAATACATTCGGTAGGTACGTTGTAACACGTTTCTTAGCGGATTTCTACTTCCATAACAACCGCCCTACTGTCTCAATGTATTCATCATATTTATGGTATAATATCTACTATTTAGAATATTTAATGTTTCATAAGGTTCATCCCTTTTTGCACATCATTCTTACAATCATGTGCCCACTAGTCATACAATAGATTCACCCTATAAAATTAATTTATAGACTTCCATAGAATTAAAGATTTCTCATAATATAAATACTATAACAGTGTCCTACATCTATGTCCTATATAAAAATGACTGCTGTCCTGAGAGACATTTCGCTGTGAACCAGCTACCACACAGTTCGATTGGTCTTTCGCCACTATACACATCTTAAATCATCGATTTGCACGTCAGAATGATTATGGTCTTCCAATAAACTGTTGCTTATCTTCAACCAGAACATGTATAGTTCACTGTGTTTCGGGTCTTATAATTATAACTTATCAAATTAATAACGATTAAAAAATATTATCTCGCTATAATTATAATCTCCTTGGTCCGTGTTTCAAGACGGGTCCTTAAAAATAAGGCTAACACCCACACATTTTCACAAATTCCTTCGCAGTACTTATTTGCTATCGGTATACCATTATATTTAACCTTAGATATCTCATTCTACCTGTATTCAAACTGCACTACCAAGCAGCCCTACTCAAAGATATTATTTTAATTTATCAAATAACGAATAAAATATTCTCTATGATATAAATAATAAAATAAATGATTTACATCTCCAATTAAGGATTACAATCAAGGGTTGATTCTTGTTCACTCGCCGCTACTAAAGAAATCCTAGTTAGTTTCTTTTCCTCCTTTTAATGATATGCTTAAGTTCAAAGGGTTATCAATACAATAATGTATTAATTCGGTAAAAATACTCTTTCGTATTCTATTACGACCTTCATCGTTATGGTATCCTATTGATCCCATGTGTGGGCAAAATAAAAATATTTATTGTAAATTTTCTTCTTTCTTATGATCCTGCTAATGGTTCTCCAACAGCAACCATGTTACGACTTATATCAGATCTAATACATATTGTTCAAGTAGTTTTCACTAATTTCACAACATATATCATCTTAGATAGCGACGGGCGGTGTGTACAAAGAACAGGGACACATTCAATTCTACTTATTTAATAAAATTTACTAGCAATTCCAAGTTCAAATATCTCTTACAAAATATTATCCCATAAAGATCATATATCTATTGTATTGCGCGTGCAGCCCAAAATGTCTGAGGGCATAACGGACCTGTTTTAATCCTTTCCTTCCTACACTGATTGTGTCTGTCTATATAAAAGGGTCTCACGTCTTGTTGAAATTAATCAAAACTTCACAGCATCCATTGAAAACGGCCATGCACCACTATTATCATTCTCAGATTAAAAATCCTCTCAAAATAATAAAATATTGGTAAGTTACCTCGCGTTGAGTCAAATTAAGCCGCACAATCCACTCCTTGTGGTATTCTTCCGTCAATTTCTTTAATTTTCAATCTTGCGATCATACTATCCCCAGAGCCAAAAAACTCTAATTTCTATTATGTAATACAAATAACTTCATATCACATCGTCGGCATAGTTTACTGCTGGAACTACAATGGTATCTAATCATCTTCGCTCCTCCAGCTTACGTCCTTGTTCAAAAAATACATACAAGTGTACAGCTTTCGCTTCTGTTCGTCCAGTCAGGGTCGTCACATTTCATCTCTCTCCCAACTATACAGTACACCTCATATTGCTTCTTAAAAATAAACTACGGACTTTTTAACTGCATCAATCATCATACACACTCTTGGAACAAGTATTACCGCGGCTGCTGGCACTTGATTTGCCCTCCAATTAATCACCTCATATACTTTTAAAATATGAAACAATATAATATTACTTCCCATAACTGCCTCAGATAAAATCCATAGGTCAAGTTTCGCCCCTGCTGCAATCCTTAGACTTAGTAGCCGTCTCTCAGGCTCCTTCTCCGGAATATTACAAAGTAATACCGTTACCCGTCACTGCCTTGTTAAGCCATTACCTTAACAACTAGCTGATAGGTCTCACTCTTACTGTACACATCTTATCTACACTTTAACGTAGTTAATTTCAAATGTACATAAAATAAAGTGAGTATTACTGAGCAGTCCATTTTTCAAATGTCAAAAACATGCATGGGTTAATCTTAGGGAATAGCGTCTACGTCAGGCAGAATCGACCTGGTGTATATATTAATATTATTATTTGTGATGTAATCAGTGTGTATAAAAATAATAGAAATGTAAATTTCTAATAACATATTATTTAAATATAAACTATGAAAACTATAATAAAGTGAAGTTACAATAGATTGATATAATATCATTTTTACAAATTAATTTTTAATTTAAGGGTTAAAAATTAATTTGATAAATCAGTAATTTATTGATTAATTACTAATTTACGATCATTTTTTTATCGGGAAAATGTAATGTTTTTATTTTATGTGAAAAGTAAAGTTTTTTAAAAATCAAAATTTTAGCCGATTTTTTATAACAACTATTGACATCTTGTTTTTGATCTGTATTTATATATTAACTTATTCAGTTACAGGTTCACACCCCAACAGTCCTAAACAACTCACCACAACCCCACCACATCATCTCAAATGATTCACCACCACAACCCCACGCCCAGTAACTTTTTTCTCACTTATATATAGCGTATTAAATTTTAAAAAAGAAATTCGTTCTTGATATTTTTTTAAATGATATTTGTGATACATCAATTATTAAAGTGATTTAAAAAATAATTTGCTTCTAGAGCGTGATTTACAAGCTGAGGAAGAGGTTTTACCAGTGTCATTTTATGATTTTTAACCCAGAGTACATTTAAAATAATAGTTGATCACTATCGAACTACGCTGATATAAAAAGACCATTTCATTTTATCGTATTTAGATCATTTACGTGGGTGAATAATCTCAAAGTTTTTTATCAGTTACAGGTTCACACCCTAAAGGTTTCAATCAACCACACCAATCTACACACCCATCATTAAAAATGATCCACCACTACTTCACCCCCAAAATATGAATCACGAGTAACTTTTTTTCATTAAAATGCAATAACTTAACTCCCAAATTTTTCGTTTATAATTTTATTTTTATTATAACAAAGTACGTTGTTTATTAATCATCATCTTAACACTGAAACATATAATTTACCTTTTTTATAAGTTTGTTATAAAGTTAAAAAAAATGAAAAAATTTAATCATACTTGAGTTAATATTTCTTTAAGAAAAATTAATTTTAATATACCGTTATTATTAAAATTTTTTAATTGTCTAAGCAAAAATCTTAGGTCGAGGGCTTACCATATTCATGTAATGAAAACAATATAGTTTATATTTAAAAGATAGTAATAAAAAAAGTAAACCGTTGCATATTGCGTGCAAATCCAAGTTTGTCCAGGCTTGTGATTTTGTTTCGAAATTTGTGTAATTGATCTCATATTAACGACAAATTTTATGACTTAATTATTTAATTTATTGTGTCAGTATCCAACCCTTTGCACAGAATTAACTTATGCATGGAGTTGTATTAACAAATATAGAAATATAATTTATAAATTAATCAAACGAAGGGGTTTGTCAATAAACAAAATTTAACTTTTTACTTTTAATGTTTAAACCTTATATTAAAAAGTCCGGAATCTTCTAGTATTGCACAATCATCTTCATTTAACCACTCAACCTCTACTGTACACTTAAGCTCATTCCAATTTATGAAGTATAATTTTCCACTAATTAATCCGTATAATTCATTAAACTTGTTTATGTATAGATCTACATTTTGGCTGTATAATTCATTTAGTTGTTTTTGAATCTCATATAATTCATTTGGTTTATAAATTATATCTGGTATGTCTAAAGGAACACAGAAATCATCATTGTTTAGATTGTATTTGGTTGTAGAAGCATATGATATATGGTCTTTTTGAATCAATTCAAAGCATGATTCGGTTAATATATTGAAATGATAGCTTTTAGTTCTGCCGATTTTCTTGTTCCTTATATTCGGCATTTCGTTATTACAACTTTTTAATTCCTCGAAAAAATAATCTGTATTCTCTTTAGGGTATAAGTAGTTTTTGCATTTGACATCAGCAATACAAGATTTTCCTTCCGTAAACTCCTGCTCGATTTTATTTGTCTTACATGAGATGCATGGATTAAACATATCGTGTTCTAAGCATTGATTACAAGATATATTTGCTGTATGTGTAACGGGCTCTCCTTGAGTAGTGCAGAGTTTAGGACTATTTTCACTTGGTGTGTTAAGAGTTGGTTGTATCGATTGGACACATTGAACTACGCTGCTTTCGGATGAACAATGTCCCGTGTTTTTTACACCAGCACATTGATTTACATCTGGTTCCAGCATACATTGCCCTGCGTTTCCTTCTGGTGCGCACTGCGATATATTATTTACTGTGTCACATCGATTTATATCAGCATCTACCACGGGTTGCTTAAGTGCGTCTTTTTTAATATTTTGACAATTACCTAAACTTCTCCCCATAATAAAAGCATATCTAGTATCATTCCTTCCTTCAATGTATGGTGCTAAAGTTCCATTTTTATATAGGACCATTATATTTCTGTGGTCCTCCCACCCATATACGTAAGCACTTTCTACATTACATTCCACTAGTATCTTCATAAAGTTGAGAACGTTTCTGCCGTTTGCAATTGCTCCGACTCTTGAACTTTTAAGGCACATTTTGACAGGATCGGTATCTTTCCGACTTTCAATGAGAAAAACACTCAGGCATGAGATTGCTTTAAGTTGTGATAAAAAGAAAAGCATTAAATTCATATTTGTTTATTACAAGATTTTTTTTATACTTTTTTTCATAAAATTTAGAACATTACAACAAAAATGTACACCCAAAATCTTAATATTTACATGTTCTAATTTTTATAAAATAAAAAACGAATTTTTAATTTGTGGCCGCTTTTAATAATCTATTATTAAATTAAAAGAATGTCCTGATTAATTTTTTTATCTCAACTAATTTCTATATTATTTAAGGTGACTTTTATTAAAAGTGTCATTATCCTTTTATTCCTGCATCTTATAATAATTTTAATCGCATATATAAATGATGTAAGATGTTAAATTATAAAGAATTAATACCAGTCGTTAATGTATCATTTAATTTTCACATTTTTACCATTATTGCTATAGATAAATAATTAGCTTTAATCATCTTGATAATTAATTTAATTTAATATCATTTCATAAATTAAAAACGTTAAATTATTTTGATGTTCTAAAAGTAAACAAAAAAACTTTAAATTTATTTAATTTGTAAATAAAAATGAATCCAATATTATTCTTTCTCATGAGTATGTTAGCATCAACAAGTGAAATCAAAAATACAACAGATGTCTCTAAAATAATAAACTTAGGAGATGATAAAGTCTACAGAATTAAAACCGATGGGCGAGGCGGGATTATAATAGAATCAAAGGGGCCTAATGATTTTAAATGGAGCGACCCAAAAATGATTAAAATAAATGAAAATGCAGGTGATATTCTTGAAAAGGGGGCCTTGATTGTCAACACACCTAATAAAGAATATATGCTGGTTTATGCCCCCAATTCAGAAGACTTTAATAACACGCCGGATGCAAGCATGTACAAAATAAACGAATTTAAGAAGCTACAAGATGATCCTAAGGCAATTTGCGACAAACCACCAATATTTTTAGAAGGAATACAGACTTCTTCTAATTCAGCATATTATAAATACAGACCCACAGAAATGCAAAGGAAAAATGCCAGTAAATCGAACAAGAAAAAGCAAAATAAGAAAAATCGAACTAGTGAATGGACAAACACTACAGATGACTCCGAGAGCAGCAAGGCTGATAAAGTATTAGTTTTCTTAACCGTATATGTAGCGGCCATTATAATGATTAGTCTTTATTAAATCCTTTATAGTAAAATTATTTTTTTGTCTCAATACAAGCCAACCACAGCGTATAGGTTCACTTTTGAACACAAAAAATATTTTTTTTTTGAAAAAACCTCGATTTGTCATAAGTATGCCGTTTTAATATAAATTTTTGAAGAGAAAGACCAATTAAAGAAACGTAAAAATTTTGTTGGGGAAAATTTACGGGATTTACAAAAATTAGCCAGATTGGCGAAAAATTTACTAAAGTATAAAATTTACTCCCTAAAAATTGCTAAGTTGGCGAAAAGGAAAATACATATACAATCTATCCTTATTATATTTAAATTAACCTATAAAATCTTATAATTGTTAAAAAAATGTAATAGCGAAATTGTTAGATTTATAGACAATATAGATTTAAATTGTTTAAATGACAAAAATTTATTTTTAGTAAACTACATGGTAAATTTAAAATCTTACATTAATCCCGGTCCTTACTAACATTATTTTTTAATCTTTACCGGCCTTCCTCTCCTTTTCTTGACGTCTACCAATGCTATACTGAACAGATCAAGTTTATTAGATTTTTACAATATGAAAAAACATGACAACAAATCATCTTCTTTAAAAATAAATAGAACAAAAAGAAATTATCTTTCAATTCTTAAATAATGATTTGCTTTTAAGTCTGCCACATTAATAAAAGCTTCGGGAATGTATGTAATATTAAATGCAGCTGATGCTTACAATTTTCGTCACTTTTGTTAAACGATACATATACAGCACTTTGAATATTTATTGTAGAAAATAGTATTTATTTTCAATAAATATGGTCGAAAGTATATGTAGCTTAATTTTGGAACGTCAAAGTAAAAAAGAAAATGTTTTTTTCGTCAACTTAGCAATTTTTAAGGTAAAAAATTTATAGTTTAGTAAATTTTTCATTGGGCTAATGATTTTTTCGCTAATCTAGCAAATTTTTCGGAAATCTAGTTTATTTTTCGACAAAAAATCGCTAAACATTTAAAAAGAGCTGAAATGTGCTTTTTGTTTTGGCAACTATAGTGGTCTTCTAGCGATTTTTGCCTACATTTTTTTGAACGTTAAAAATTGAAGAAAACAAAAAAAACAAAGTTATCTATTTATTTCAAAAAATATCTTAACTACTTCCACGTATCTATCTGAGAACTCATCATTAGAAATATTTAAAATATACCTACGTTTAATGTAAATTATTTTAACCAATCGTCAATATTTGTTCTAGCAACACCGTTTTCCTTCCGCGTCGTGGACTCCATATGTGCCCGAACCCCTCGATGTTGTTCGTGTAGGTACCATCTCTAGATATAAATCCCCTATTGTGATTAATAACATGGTGTCTTAGGCCTAAGTTACGAACCGTTGCGGGATACGATCGATGCCCAACCGTATGTAATATACTTCCTGGTCTTATAATACTCGCCAAAATTCTAGTAAAAGTTTCTATGGTTCTGTCTGGAACTCGTATATAATAAAAATTTCTCTCCGGTGTTAGCTCAACCAGTCCTAAAATCCACACAGTGTCATTGATAGCGTAATCATCTAAACTTTTCGGGGTTCTTATAATACCTCTCCTTGACTAGACGCTTTCATCTACTTCAATAATGATACCACCTCCTCCCAACATTACTAGGGAAACTAAGTAGTTCTTGTAACATTCAAGAAGTAAATTTTTATATCTGGCAATTGTACTGTCTGCTTTAGAAAAAAGTGGTTTAGTTGGGTGTAATTGACACCCAACATTAAACAGTATAACATGCATAACTTTCGTTAGTGCCATGTTAGACTGATATAATAAGTATCTCTTTTGACATCCCCGCTTAACACACCTACAGGCAATAGTCCTTGCTTCGGGAGTAAGCTCCTGCATAGGACTATCTGTACCACTTCTAACGCAGACAATACGAGAGTATATCATTGAATTGTTCGGTAATAGTTTCAATTCAATGATATCTGAAAATATAGTATTATTTATCAAAATGAACATGGGGTAAAAAAAATAACCCCTGTAGATGAGTGAGAGAAGAAAGAATCAATTAAAAATCACGTGGCTTAGAATTGCAATGTACATCGATTCAGTTACTTTTTAGGGGTCTTTGCTTTTCAAGCGAAGGTTGCCTACTTTTTAAAAAGTTGTAAGAACTAAGTCAAATGACAATTTAAATACAATAATTTTTTTTTCGACAGACGATTTTTAACGTGACAAAAATGTAGGCAAAACTCGCTAGAATTTTAAAAAAATATAAGTCTAAATTTAGAACCCATGGCCTTTATAAGAATTTTTTAAAATCTAGAGTATTTATAACAGCTAAAGGCTTTCTAACGAATTGGAAAGATATAAATTGTTCTTGTATTCATTTTGCCAAAAAGAAGAAATGTTCTCACGTTTATGTTTATCTAAAAGAAAGTAAAAAACTCGATCTAATAATTAATGCTTCAGCTAACGTACAAAAGAAGAGAGGACATTCTTTAAAGTTAATTAAAAACGTTAGTATGCAGCGTGATAAAATTTTAATATAAATTTTATTTTTTGTAGAATTTTTTTTATAAATTGACTAGCATAAGCCAATCCCGTTTGAAACGGGATAAAGTTAGGTTGTTTATACAAACTGCTAAAGTTTTTACATCCTTTTTCATTTCTACTACCTCCAATAACAATTTAATGCAAAAAACATTTTGGTTTAAACAAATATTAAAACCTTCTAAAATTGTAAAAATTTTTGGCATAATTTATGAATGCTCTTAGCACATTTTACTATCTCTTCTCACCCTCTTCTATTTCTGGTGGCCCTTAAGAGCTCAGGAAACACTATGTTCTTCGTTTTCCTGGAAGTTGTACATCCCAACTTGACTCTTAAGTTTTCACTCCTCCTCACTCTAGATAAGGCAACATACAACTGCCCATGAGAAAAGACACCATCAGGAAGATAGACCCCTACGTGACTGAATGACTGTCCCTGTGCCTTATGTATTGTCATGGCATAAGATAATATGACCGGGAACTGTCTTCTCTTCAGCACGAAAGGGAGTAGGGTCTCACTTGGCATTATGTCAATCCTTGGAATGATTGCAGTCTTACCCTTCCCTCTTCCTCCTAATATCTCTCCCACAATAATGTTATTTCTTAGCTCCTTAATGCAAATTCTAGTTCCATTAAGAAGACCTTCCTTTGGATTAAGATTTCTAAGCAACATTACTATTGCTCCCACCTTTAATTCCAACTTATACAGAGGCATTCCTGAAGGCTGTTGGGCATTTAAAAATTCTATTGGAAACCTAAGATGATCATTTACATCATCAGATACAATAGAATCTGCACTGTAGTACATCCTTGAAAGCCCTTCAACCATATCTAGAACTTCCGCATTCAACTCATTGGCATTTTCATTGGTGGATACTAAGATAACTTTATTATGGACAGATATATCATCGGTCCGTATTTTCTCATCGCCGTATATAGCCCTAACTATAAATCCTTCTTCAATGAAATCCTTCGGGATTTCTACCTCTTTATCGTGGTCCAGCCCTACTCCATTTCCTATATCCAATAGCCAGCTATTGAATTCTTCTTGGCCCTCGGATCTCATGTTTACTGAAAGCTTTAACACTTTTACATGTCTCCACAATCTTGAACTTATCAGTGAATTTTCTATGATGTCTATAGGGGTGCCTTTCAGCACAATATTGGCAGTCTGCCTAAAATCCCCACCCAGCAACAAAGTCTTACCACCAAAAATTTGTGTGTTTCCACATAATCTTCTTAAGACTTCATCTATTGCATTCAAGGCATGCTTGGACATCATAGAAACTTCATCTATCAATAAAAGGGAGGCCTTTAATATTCTATGCCCTTCAGGAGTATTCCTCTGCAACTTAGAAACACTCGACTCTGTCAACGGGACAGGAAGCTTCATGGTACTATGCATGGTTCTTCCCCCATCGAGCAGATCGGCAGCGATTCCAGTGGTTGCCATTTGGATTATGGACTTGCCTTTGCTTTTAAGATACTTAGTCAACACATTATATAAGTAGGTTTTACCAGAGCCGGCGGGTCCATCTAAAAAGAATAGACTACCTCCTTTTCCAATACTACTAACAATGTCCTCAAAGGCATTCTTTTGCTTTACGTTGAGGGTAGTAATCAGAAGATCAACATCTACAACATCCTCTTCTTCAACATGGTCGTTACTGATGTATGCTTCGGGTTCTGGTATTCCCAAGGCAGCTAAGCTCCAACCATGAGCATTGACAATATCCTTTAATGCTGAAAGTACCTTGTCTCGTGCATTCACATCATCCTTAAAATCTTCTGCCATATCTTCGAAATACTTCTCGAAGAGTACATCAGAATTTCTAGGATTATTAAATGCACATATATATCCAAATAATGATCTTATATTTGAAGGGCTCTCTGTTACTGCGGCCTCCTCTAGTGCCCTATCCCACTCTCTATCATTAAGAAGCAAACCCCTTGCTTCAACAGCTTCATGGAAGGTTTCATAGCTTACCCCATTAAAGCTCTTTAAATCTTCAAAAGACTTGGCACTCTTGACATTAAGTAGTAAAACACGTAGACTAAATCTCTCTTTCTCGGAAGGAGAAACAGAATAAAGTCTTGTAATAACACTACTGCAATTATACTTTCTTCTTTTCCATTCACCGCTTTTGAATGTGTAGTGAAATGGAATTTCATTGTAAAGATAATTTCTTGCCTCGGGGTCTATCTCATTCAATTTAAAGTAAGCAAGAAGAGACGTGCTTCTTAAATCTGAATTTTTTATGGCATCCGCTTCTGCACCTTCCTCGTAGATTATCATCTGCTCCTGGGGCAAATGCACGGGAAGTCTATATATCTTGTGCGAATTACCATACATCTTATGTTTAAAAAGTCTCCAGCAGGCCTCTGGAGCTGCCACATACCTTGAATTGACGAACTGATCAATTTCATTATTGTCAGTCAATCTTATTTCTGCACAATCATATCCTTTAAAAATATACTTAAAGATATACTTTACAGCACTAACTGATGTGCAGACCTCAACGTTAATGTGGCAATTGAATCTCGCTAATAGGTACTTATTATAAGGAACAACATTGCTGTTATCTACCTTAGATCCTCGTACCTCATAGCTATTGCCTATTCTTCTTTTATACTGGGGATAACCATCTCTGGATATCCTTGTCTCTGCGGAGAATTCCTTTGGAAAGTTCTTAGAACATAATCCATCTTCCATGCAGGGACTTAACAAATTGTCAGATCCACACGGTCCATGGATCATATGCTTTAATACTAATCCATGTAATTTCTCATCTTCATTTATCATGGGAATCTCTGCAGAGACAAACTTATCTATCTGCTGTTCTGTCAATATCTTACTCTTTAGAAATATGAGAATATGTGCGTGAGGTAGACCGCGCTTCTGGAACTCTACACTGTAGACATTAGCTACGACTTCCCCAAACACGTACCCGCTCTTTATCTCAGATATCAATGCATTTAATTTAATGTTAAAGACTTTAGCAACCAAATCTGGCCTGTCAGTTGCTGTCTGTCCTTTAAATAAATTATCTTTAATTTCAGACCAGTTCGGATTGGCAGTCATAGTGACAAATAAATCTGGCTTTCCGAACTTCTGAACTACTGCCATTGCATCGTGATATCTCTCTCTCATATTTCTTGGTGATCCCATAAAAGAAGATGGTAAAATAACAGGCCTTGCATTACTTGGACCTTCGTTATTTACATAATCAACCAATCCTTTGTAGAGATCAACTCTCAATTTCTTCTGATTGAGCTTAATAAAATTTAAATTGTTGGCCTCTACTTGTAGATAAGAGTCAACAATCCACTGTTGGGTAAGTTTTCCACCCCAAAGAATGGGATTAAAAACATCCTTTTTAATAGAAAGCTGCGCTACTTTAAAATTGGCCATTGAAACTTTTTCATCAACTTTATGGTAAGACTTTAAAACAGTATTCGGTGCCCATCCCAAGTTTGAGGCTGGAAAGAAGAGGACATAACACATTGGGTCAAGATGTGGACTTAGTACTGATAATTTGATGTTGTCTCTTCCTTCTCCTCCTTTATTGTATACTTTAAAATCCCTTTCAAATGGTGGTTCGCCATTTGGATCTGTGAAGATCATTGCAATTTCACTTGCTTTGGGAGAATTGTATCTTCTTTGGTCTCTAATGACATTCTTGTGAAATATCATCGAGACATCTTTGACCTCTTTCCCTTCTTCCTCCTGCCTTTTTATCATTTCTGCCATATTATTAAATGCTTGGCTATAGGCATTCTCATTTCTAATGGCATTATCTAACTTAGACATTATATTGGCCGTACACTTTGCATTTGATCTGTTCTGCATTCTAGCCTCCACAGCCATTTCACTATCCATAACATAAAGTTGTGAATATTTCTTTGCATCACAATCACTATTATTTTGTAGATTATAGGTATTATGATATACTTGGCCATGAATCTTAAATACGTACGGACCATTGCTTAGTGTTTCAAACTGTGCCCCTAAAGATGCAAAAGACAAAGCTGAATTATATGATCTGATGTTAGCTTTAAAATTCTTTGCATCCTCATTATCCCCTGTAAATAATTCCTGCAATACTTTTGGAAACTTCTTTGTTCTTTGTAACTTTACTTTCCCAAAATCGCAACAACTTCTAAATAACCCAGCGGCATTTGCTTCATCTTTAAAATGAAGAGCACTGCAAAAGGGACAATTAACATCTAATTTTCCACAGTCATATTCTTCTACTTTTTGTGCTAAATTTTGTGGGGCAACATAGTTAATTATTGGCATATATTCTATTTCTACGTTGGTATGATCATTTTTTTGTTCGCCAGAGAAACTGAATATTTCATTCCTTTTTTTTGTTTCACCGACATCATTTTTTATACTTTGGGAAATATTACACTGTTCAATAGATGTCGTAACACCATTTATAGCTTCTAAAGAAGCGTTATTTTTTGTAATATTTGGTTGTTTTCTTAAATCATTGTTAGCTTGATTTTCGGAAAACATAATGAGGGGTAAAAAAAATTCTCTTTATATACATTTAAAATTCGTGAATTTTCCGGAATTTCTAGAAAAGATGTTACTGAAGCATCATCTGAATAAAAACAATTGTTGTCATTATAAACTGATGCAAGATAATTCTAAAATGATATATAGACAGTATAAAAGAGAAAAGAATGATATAAATATGCTTAATACATTTTGTCGTATGTCTATATTAAAAATACAATAAGAAAAAATTATATACACATAGACGACTCTTAAATTCTAAGTTAAATCGATTTACGCAATTATTTACTGATTTTAAGCCATAATTTGACATTTATCTTTCTTTGGATAGTCAAAAAGAGGGGGTTCGAAAAATAATTCAAAAGTTTTTATTAGTATGAGATGAGATGATGATGATGATGATGATGATGATAAAATATCATAATAAATGTCATATAAGGATTAATTTCATACCAAAAATATATATAATAAATGCCATATCAAAAATTTACATCATACCAAAAATATATATAATAAATTTCTCAATTTAAGATTTTTATTAAGATTCTAAACACACAACATATAGAAATTTTCTTCATCGTGCAAAATAATTTCATATATACCTGCCACAAACTTCAATCCTTCAACTTGTTCACTATAAATTAACTGACCATTTTTAAGATCAAACACGTCGACCCAATTTTTGCTGATCATTACCAACTTATTAAAATATATCTTAAAATCTAAAGGAGTGTTTTTCCATAAAAACACGATTCTAGTTCTTTTAATTCTCCCAACAGAGTCTACAAAAAATCCTATAGAATCAAAACACACTAAAAATGTATTATGATCGATAGTGAACACAGATTTGGCTCTAGAATTAGAAATCATTGAGAATATCATCGGCAGACATGGATTATACAACTCCAAAAATTCTTCTGTTTTAAGTGTCTCCATATCGACTATCTCGAAATCTTTACATGCTATTATTATTTTAGTCAGGCTAAATATTATATTATAAACTTTAAATCCGACGTACAGTTTCCTTGATAAATCTATTTTTATATTAGTTCCATCTTTCGTAATTAAAAAAAGATATATTAAGCTCGATTTGCTGCTCCCATAATTCCTTGTGGCGATATAACTCCCTTTTGTATTCGTGCCGTAAAAGAAGTCGCCTATATTATTTTTAATGGATACTGGATCAATTTCTGACATTTTATAATTAAATTTACATACGTTTAGAGTACTCCCCGTTTGAAATATTAATACTTCAAATTGTGAGTCGTAGAGTACTTTTTTCACTACTCCTTCGTAAATTAATTCTGTATTTCCATCTATAGTCTTGTAAATCCCTTTTTTCGTACTAATAATTAACATTTCGTCCTGCTTTCTTAAGTATTCTAAATTATTAATTCTGTCTTCGATATCATAATTTACTATATGGGAAAATATTTCGTGTCCATAACAGATTTTTTTAAACCAGCCTGTATTTTCTATTTCTTCTTCTTCAGAATCATCACTGCCTTTTTCTACTTCATCTTGGATTACTAAACTTTTAAACCGAGACATTCTAGTAGAATTCTTCTCGATTTTATTTGTGTATTCCTTAACAGCTTTTTTAAATTCCTTCAACTTAAATATATTATTAATCTTCTCCTCGTCGCCACTTTCTTCATCCAGGTCTTCGCTATTTTCATCACTATTTTCTAATTCGTAATTCAGTTCATTAAGTTCGTTATCTATTTCGATATATTTATCGGATTTACATGCCGATAATATATCTTTTATTTTAATATCCATTTTTATCAATTTTATCTGGCTATTATAATTCCTTTTTACTTGTCTAATGGCTTTTTGTAATATTTCTTTGTACATTTCTCTTGTATCAAAATCTTCAAATAATATTGTCCGGATAATATTTTCAGACGTTTCTAATAAGAATAATGGATAATATTTGCTCTCGACTTCTTCTAACTTATTAAATCCAAGATTTACGTCGAAAAATATTAATCTATTATGGAATAAGGGATCATAAAGAATCTTTTGTTTGGTAAATTGTCCTTTAAAAGTCTCACAGAATAAAATACAGTGGTCGAATATGTAAATTCTTACTAATTCGGGTATCGACCAGATATCTGGTTTCATAAGAAAATCTCCTTCTTTTAAAAGAGACCTCTTCTTCTGAAATAATCCCAATGCCATTTGGTTTATTACACTTGTGCTGTACTGCAAGGACTGACTGAGTCTATAAAGTCTAAATTGACCACTGTACTTTTTAAAGAGTTTGTCTACAAATAAAGTTGTATACTTAATCTTTTCTATTAGTAACTCGTACTGCGCTCGTATTTCAGGGATCTCTTCATTTTTATGTATGGCTTTTAATAATAAAGGTATCCTAGCCAGTTTCGTACTAGGCCTATATAGAAAATTTCTAGTGCCGAGGTATTCAATATTATTCTTAGTCAGGAAATCCTGAAGACCCTGTTTAAAATCAAGACTGTAATGGCACAATCTCTCCAACTCGTACTCGGCTTTAGGAAGTCGACACACATAATCATTATAAAGGAACCCGAAACTTGAATACTTAAAAAAAATGGTAGCATACTCCAGCTTAAGTACATTCGGATCATCATATTTCGACTTGTCTATACAAAATGAGTCATCCACTTCTTTAAAATGGGGATCCATTTTCAGCCTCACTTCCAAATTCCTTTTCCTCATTTCATTAAATATTTCAACATGTTTCTCTCGAATTTCGTGCATATTTATGAAAACAATATCACAAATTTCGTATTTGACTTTCAGACTTAGAAATGGGAAGTTGAGAATACACTTTCTAAATTCCGATTCCCAGAGTATCATATCGGAAATGTATGCTTTCTCTGAGAGATACATTTCGTGGATAGCTTCTATTCTTTTTCTCAGGTTTGCCATATTTTATTATTGTTTATTTTAAATTTAAAAATAAATGTGTGAACCAATAAAAAATGTGATCAAGAGTGTTAAGCAGGAAGGAAAAGTAAGAGGTCTAATGTAATCATAAAATCTTGGTTTAATGACTTAAATTAAGTCCGATTTTTTTAATATAGAACACAATACAAGAATAATTTATGAATTATTTGCTCTTGCCAATTTATCAAAAAGATGAATATTTTGTATATTTTCTTCTTAGATTTTACTACTAAATGATAAATTTAAAGTCTTAAATTTTATTTAAGCATAAAATACTACGAAATCATTGAAAGCGACGAAGAGTATATATTTTTGATAAAATTACTTTAGAATTGTTTAAATGATTAAAAGAAAGATGTCTTGATATTCCAATTATTTAGATTAATTAAGAGATTACGTTTAGTCTCCATTGATCCTAAAAGAAAAAATTATAGGGCTAACCAAAATTAGCATTTATATCTACATATAAAATTACACTTATAATGGGAAATTTATAATAATTTTTAGGTTAAATTTATTTATCGCATTTATACTCTCACTCTGTATCTATATAATTTTGTTTAGGCTAAAATTCTTAATCTATTCTGCATAATTGTATAATAAAAATTATATCTAGATGCTGAGTGAGTGTATAAACTTCCAATAAATACATAGAGACCTAAAAATTCCCTCGTTTCACAATTATGCCTTTTATATTGTAAATAAATTCTGTAAGTTTATACCAGAAAATGGGCAAATCAGCCCGAAACAACAAAATTAACTTATGCTTCTACACTTTTTACAGTAAATTGTTTTAAAACAACACTTCCCAAAAGTTCTTTTCAGGCTCATCTTTTAAATTCATACGAATTAAAAATTATACTTTCCATACTCAACTTATATAAATAAACTAATAAGATACATTTTCCTCTTCAAATATGCTTATTGGTCGCATCGATTTTTTCTTTTTTTTCCATCCCCTTTTTTCTAAAATGAATTTTATCTGGAAATCCGCATTACCAAAACGTGATTATGTCGTATTAGAATCATTCCAAGTACAAGATCCCAAGTTTGATAAAGGCCACACTTTCGATGCACTTCTTTATACATACAAGTCCAAGTCATACTTTTATTTAGTGTACCAGGGGTCGGCTTATTTTGATATTAATGTCGAGTATTTAATAAATATTGATGGGCGAAATGTTGAAGGAGTTTACCAGTTCTCACAATTTTCTAAAGATTTCGGATTTGAGATATTCAGTGATAACACAAGTCATAATAAGGATGATATTACTATTAATTTGGATATTTCTATACAAGACTCTTCTATTAATCCCTTCACTGGTTTAAGAAATCTCGGGGCTACTTGTTATCTTAATTCGTTTATCCAGTCTCTCTTCTTTATTTCTAAGTTCAGATATGATATTTTTAATTGTGCTCCTGAAGGGAGGATTCTCTTCCTCCAGAGGCTCCTTTTTAATATGTCCAGTGGGAGGGAGATGGTTGACCCCACTGAGTTTGTAGTGAATATGGTTGAAGATGTGCATCTTCATCAGGATATCCACGAGTTTTCTAAGATATTCTTTGATATATTAGAGAAGGAGTGTAAGCCTATTAAAGATGTGAGTGATGATATTAAAGATATAAGTGATGATATTAAAGAGGCTAATACTACTAATAAAGATCATGATAATAAAACATATAAAGACAATATTAAAGATATTAATACTAATAATAAATCAGGTAAGGAGTTAGTTGAATCCCTCATTCAGGGCCACGTAGTCAATTTTATTAATGCTGACTGTGGCTGTAAGAGGGAAATTAAAGAGAGCTTCCAGGATATCCAAGTAGAGATAAGAGACTTCTGTAATAATAAGCTGGCTTCTAATCTCCAGGACTCCCTCAAGTCTTTCACTAAAGTGGAGACACTGGATGGGGATAATAAATATAAGTGTGATACTCACGGACTAGTGCGGGCCGAGAAGGGTGTCCTTTTTTCTGATCTCCCTCCAGTGCTCTTTGTGCTTCTTAAGAGATTTAGTATGGATTTCGAGACAGGGGAGTCCCACAAGATAAATGACTTCTTTGAATTCCCTGAGACACTTGATCTGACTGAATTCTGTATAAAAAAGGAAAGTGATCATAAAGATGATATAAATAAAATGAATGATAATTATGATACAAATAAGATGAATGATCATAATGATGATACAAATAAGAATTACAAATTATATTCAGTCATTGTCCACAAAGGGGGTCCCGAAGAAGGGCACTTCTACGCCTACTTAGAAATTAAAGGACAGTGGTACAAGTTTAATGATAATGTAGTTACCCGAGTCCCGAGAGAGGAAGCCCTTCTTAATAATTACGGAGGGAAGCACCCCCTTTTTAAGAAGAAGAGGGATTTCTCAGCTTACTACTTGATTTATATAAGAAGTGACAATACTAACAATCTTAATAGTGACAATACTAACAATAATAATACTAACAATATCAAATTGGATGATATTAATACTAACAATCTTAATAGTGACAATATAAATAGTGATAATAGTAAATTGAGTTATATTAATAATGACGTCATTAATATTCCCCATTCTGTCCTCTCAGAAATCAATAAGCAGAATATCAAGAGAGATATTAAATGTGTCTCTTATAAGAATATTAAGAATTACAGGGGAGTAGGCTTCTGTAATTTGGAC
>CATOAI010000004.1:44301-67276 GCA_951361185.1 Ochropacha duplaris
CCCATACATAAAATCTATCTCTTAACTCTTTATAGAATTTTTGGGCTTCCTGGAGAGCTCCTATTCCTACTTTTACTATGTTGGTTAGCGGGGGAGCTTGCCTCGGCTCCTCTGTTCCAGTTGGAGGATCCTTCTCTTCTGTAAATAAATTTTTTTTACAAATATTTTTTTCTTCATTTCTACTGTCAGAAACTTGTCTTTCACTAGATGGTCTCTCTTTGATTTTTGGACCCAGAGCATTACATAATCTTGCTTCTGCTTTTATTCTCTTCTCTTTTATGTAACTCCCGTCCTCTAGGGACTTCTCTATGGGGTAGTAATCTCCGTGCTTGTTTTTCTCCTGTTTTTGTTTTTCAACCCTCATTCCGTACATGCCTTATTGTCATCTTTTAATGTATCAATTTTTTGCGAGTTGACTCTCACTCTCTCAAAGAAGCTAGAGTATTCATACATCTCCTGCCCCTTTCTTAGTCCATAAGTGCTCCCAACACTGCGTCCGTCTATACTTTCGTGTTTGCTAGTTTTGGCTATTTTCTTCCTAATAATTAACCTCTTAAAGCCATAACTGTCGAACACTCTTGCTTTCATCAACGACTTCCTAGTAAGCGCTCTTGTTTCTTTATTTGCTACCTCATAGCTTTCTGCGTGTGTATGCCTGTATTTTTTTATTTTCTTTTTCTGCTTAGACCATTCTAATGAAAAATCACTTCTAATTAGCTTGCAATTTCTTGTTTCTTTCTCCTTAATATCTAAACTGACATCTATTCTCGATCTCTCGCACTTCTTATCTCCAAATACAAAATCAGCACTGTTTCCTTTAAGCATAGATCTGATAACTTTAGTGGCACTATAACCAGCTTCCATACCAACTTCAATCTTCTTTCTGTTAAATAAACTTCGACTGGGAGGCTATTAGATCCGACCAGTCCTTTAATTATGGAGATTGGGTCAGCCATTCTGTTTTTATTCTCTAGCGCTGTACAGCGTGTCTCATCCGTCTGCTTCATACATAACCTCCTTAATTCATCCATCGTGTACATATTCCGAGTTTCAGACTTCTCTCCATCCCAGAGGCTCCCATTATTATTATAATCGTCCTCTATGCAGTTTGGTTTGTCATCTCTCTCATATATTTCATCCGGTGGCTTTTTTAGCAACTAAAAAATTTTTATAGCGGCAACTTGGGGAGATACTATAGGTGGCTTATTTAGGTATTTGTTTTTACGACCCGTGTGTTGGGAACATTGTAATTCGTTTTCAATTTCAATTTGGTTATTAGTTAGTCTGTTTCTGGTATTTATAACATTCAAAAGTGGCAAGTAAATGCTGAGCTTCGTTTTCTCTCGTTTTTCTGTTTTTACCCTCATTCAGATATACAAACATCTTTTAGAACTCTTGGAAGTTCACTCAGTGTGAATGATGACTCATTCAGAAGCTTGGAGAGCTTAACTTCCACATTAGGGTCTTCAAGCTTCGGAATACTATTCCTCCACCCTTCACCCGATGTACAACCTTCTCCTTCAATAAAACAACCAAATAAAATTGACAAACTCTAATCACACAGTTCCAAAACCATAATTATGTATTACTACAAACCTACTACATACATAAAAAAGCAGTAACCTCAAAATGTCGGCATACACCTTCATTCTTACAGTTCTGCTTAATAGAGTAGTATTCTCCTAAATGTATCTTTGAGCTACGCTTCAGGCTTAAGAGGCTTTCAGCCTTAATCGAAACGACGTAGCTAAGCAACATAACTTAATAGTTAATCGCACTACCAGTGGTCATCACTTAGAGTTCCTCTCGTACTATCAAAGTTCACTCAAAAATACTTACAGTAGGGTAAAACTAACCTGTCTCACGACGGTCTAAACCCATCTCACGTTCCTCATTACCGGGTGAACAATCCAACACTTCGTAACATATACACTACGATGATCAGAAGAGACGACATCGAAGAATCAAAAAGCAGAGTCGCTATGATCGCTTGCCTGCTACAAGCCAGTTATCCCTGTGGTAACTTTTCAATCACCCAATACATAATGAATGTAATTGGGATCGCTAGGCCAAGGTTTCCCTACTAAATACAGTCATATGCATAAAGTAAAGCAGATTTATTCCCTTATAATAAACTGATGGTTACCATCCATCATTCATCTACCTTAGGACAGCTGTGTTACTTTTTAACAGCTGTACCGCCCCAGCCAAACTCCCCATATATTCATAATAAATAAATATTCAAACATACTAGTGGTTTCACAATACATCTCCCACCTCTCTACAATATACCGAATAATTATTAGAACATACTAAAGTCAAGCTCAACAGGGTCTTCTTTCCCCGCTGATATTCAACAAGCCCGTTCCCTTGTCTCGTGGTTTCACAAAATTGTAAGTAGGGACAGTAGGAATCTCGTTGCTCCATTCATGCGCGTCACCAATTAAATGACGAGGCATTTGGCTACCTTAAGAGAGTCATAGTTACTCCCGCCGTTTACATTCGCTTACACAACTTTAACAATAAATGCACTGGGCAGAATTCACTTCTTGTAAATACAAAAAGCTATGTTTTTAATAAACAGTCAGATTCCTTACATAGTAAAAGTTCTAGCATGCTAGAGCCAATCTTTATCCCAAAGTTACAGATCTAATTTGCCGAATTCCCTTACTTACTTTAATTTAAAATATTTGTTATGATACAAAGACACCTGATGCGGTATAGGTACGGCTAAAATTACTAAATTTTTATCAAGCATATATAAATAACTACTTCTTATCATGACAATCCATAGTTATATTAATATTTAATTCATTTTTCTTAAATATATAAATATACTGTCATTATCAAGTTACCTTAAAGTAATTTAATGAAGAATTATTAATCTTCTTTGTTTTTATATATAACACCGATTCACTTCAATAATAATTGAAAACCCTAGTCTATATCTATACAAATATATTGTTACTGCCTCCAAGATCGGCTCATTTGTTTCTTCTATATATACTCACATATATACTTCAATACAAACAAATTGCACAGCTACCTAAATAATTTATAGAAACATCTCATAAAAGTAGTAATCTTCTTCCATTTTATACAATAATACATTCGGTAGGTACGTTGTAACACGTTTCTTAGCGGATTTCTACTTCCATAACAACCGCCCTACTGTCTCAATGTATTCATCATATTTATGGTATAATATCTACTATTTAGAATATTTAATGTTTCATAAGGTTCATCCCTTTTTGCACATCATTCTTACAATCATGTGCCCACTAGTCATACAATAGATTCACCCTATAAAATTAATTTATAGACTTCCATAGAATTAAAGATTTCTCATAATATAAATACTATAACAGTGTCCTACATCTATGTCCTATATAAAAATGACTGCTGTCCTGAGAGACATTTCGCTGTGAACCAGCTACCACACAGTTCGATTGGTCTTTCGCCACTATACACATCTTAAATCATCGATTTGCACGTCAGAATGATTATGGTCTTCCAATAAACTGTTGCTTATCTTCAACCAGAACATGTATAGTTCACTGTGTTTCGGGTCTTATAATTATAACTTATCAAATTAATAACGATTAAAAAATATTATCTCGCTATAATTATAATCTCCTTGGTCCGTGTTTCAAGACGGGTCCTTAAAAATAAGGCTAACACCCACACATTTTCACAAATTCCTTCGCAGTACTTATTTGCTATCGGTATACCATTATATTTAACCTTAGATATCTCATTCTACCTGTATTCAAACTGCACTACCAAGCAGCCCTACTCAAAGATATTATTTTAATTTATCAAATAACGAATAAAATATTCTCTATGATATAAATAATAAAATAAATGATTTACATCTCCAATTAAGGATTACAATCAAGGGTTGATTCTTGTTCACTCGCCGCTATTAAAGAAATCCTAGTTAGTTTCTTTTCCTCCTTTTAATGATATGCTTAAGTTCAAAGGGTTATCAATACAATAATGTATTAATTCGGTAAAAATACTCTTTCGTATTCTATTACGACCTTCATCGTTATGGTATCCCATTGATCCCATGTGTGGGCAAAATAAAAATATTTATTGTAAATTTTCTTCTTTCTTATGATCCTGCTAATGGTTCTCCAACAGCAACCATGTTACGACTTATATCAGATCTAATACATATTGTTCAAGTAGTTTTCACTAATTTCACAACATATATCATCTTAGATAGCGACGGGCGGTGTGTACAAAGAACAGGGACACATTCAATTCTACTTATTTAATAAAATTTACTAGCAATTCCAAGTTCAAATATCTCTTACAAAATATTATCCCATAAAGATCATATATCTATTGTATTGCGCGTGCAGCCCAAAATGTCTGAGGGCATAACGGACCTGTTTTAATCCTTTCCTTCCTACACTGATTGTGTCTGTCTATATAAAAGGGTCTCACGTCTTGTTGAAATTAATCAAAACTTCACAGCATCCATTGAAAACGGCCATGCACCACTATTATCATTCTCAGATTAAAAATCCTCTCAAAATAATAAAATATTGGTAAGTTACCTCGCGTTGAGTCAAATTAAGCCGCACAATCCACTCCTTGTGGTATTCTTCCGTCAATTTCTTTAATTTTCAATCTTGCGATCATACTATCCCCAGAGCCAAAAAACTCTAATTTCTATTATGTAATACAAATAACTTCATATCACATCGTCGGCATAGTTTACTGCTGGAACTACAATGGTATCTAATCATCTTCGCTCCTCCAGCTACGTCCTTGTTCAAAAAATACATACAAGTGTACAGCTTTCGCTTCTGTTCGTCCAGTCAGGGTCGTCACATTTCATCTCTCTCCCAACTATACAGTACACCTCATATTGCTTCTTAAAAATAAACTACGGACTTTTTAACTGCATCAATCATCATACACACTCTTGGAACAAGTATTACCGCGGCTGCTGGCACTTGATTTGCCCTCCAATTAATCACCTCATATACTTTTAAAATATGAAACAATATAATATTACTTCCCATAACTGCCTCAGATAAAATCCATAGGTCAAGTTTCGCCCCTGCTGCAATCCTTAGACTTAGTAGCCGTCTCTCAGGCTCCTTCTCCGGAATATTACAAAGTAATACCGTTACCCGTCACTGCCTTGTTAAGCCATTACCTTAACAACTAGCTGATAGGTCTCACTCTTACTGTACACATCTTATCTACACTTTAACGTAGTTAATTTTAAATGTACATAAAATAAAGTGAGTATTACTGAGCAGTCCATTTTTCATATGTCAAAAACATGCATGGGTTAATCTTAGGAATAGCGTCTACGTCAGGCAGAATCAACCTGGTGTATATTAATATTATTATTTGTGATGTAATCAGTATGTATAAAAATAATAGAAATGTAAATTTCTAATAACATATTATTTAAATATAAACTATGAAAACTATAATATAGTAAAGTTACAATAGATTGATATAATATCATTTTTACAAATTAATTTTTAATTTAAGGGTTAAAAATTAATTTGATAAATCAGTAATTTATTGATTAATTACTAATTTACGATCATTTTTTTATCGTAAAAATGTAATGTTTTTATTTTATGTGAAAAGTAAAATTTTTTATTAAGCAAAATTGTAGTTTTCTTTTAAAAATATTGACAGCTTGTTGTTGATCTGTATTTATATATTATCTTATTCAGTTACAGGTTCACACCCCAACAGTCCTAAACAACTCACCACAACCCCACCACATCATCTCAAATGATTCACCACCACAACCCAACATCCAGTAACTTTTTTCTCACTTAATAAAAAGCGTATTTTATTTTAAAAAGAAATTCGTTCTTGATAATTTTTAAATGATATTTGTGATACATCAATTAAAAAACCGAAAAATATATATGCTTCAAGAGCGTGATTTACAAGATTTTTGAATTCGTACTTCCCTTTTTAAATTTTTAACTTAGCGTACATTTTAAACTATTGATGATCAATATCGAACTACGCTGATATTAAGACCAAAAACATTTTCGAGATTTTAAAATCTTTAATGCAGATGCATAATCTCAAAGTATTTTTTTTTATCAGTTACAGGTTCTCACACCAAAGGTTTCAATCAACCACACCTCCATCATTAAAAATGATCCACCACCCCTTCACCCCCAATATATAAACCACAAGTAATTTTTTTTGTTAAAATGCAATAACTTAACTCCATTTTTTGGTTTGGGATTTTATCTTTTTTATAACAAAGTACGTTGTTTATTAATCATCTTAACACTGAAACATATAATTTACCTTTTTTATAAGTTTGTTATAAAGTTAAAAAAAAATGCAAAAATTTCATCATACTTAAGTTAATATTTCTCTAAAAAAAATGAATTTAATATGCCTTTATTATTAAAATTTTAATAATTCTTTAAGTAAAAATCCTAGGTCGAGGGCTTACTATATTTTTATTATTAACAATATTAAGTTCATATTTAGAGATAGTCGTTAAAAAAAAGTAAACCGTTGCATACTACGTGCAAATCCAAGTTTGTCTAGGCTTGTGATTTTGTTTTGAAATTTGTGTAATTGATCTCATATTAACGACAAATTTTATGACTTAATTAGTCAATTTATTATGTCAGTATTCAACCCTTTGCCCAAAATTAACTTATACATGGGATGTATTAACAAAATGGAATTATAATCTATAAATTAATTAAACGAAGGGGTTTTTTAATAAACAAAATTTTAACTTTCTACTTTTAATTCTTAAACCTTATATTAAAAAGTCCGGAATCTTCTAGTATTGCACAATCATCTTCATTTAACCACTCAACTTCTAGGGTACACTTAAGCTCATTCCAATTTATGATGTATAATTTTCCACTAATTAATCCGTATAATTCATTAAACTTGTTTATGTATAGATCCACATTTTGGTTGTATATTTCATTTAATTCTTTTTGAATCTTATATAATTCATTTGGTTTGTAAATTATATCTGGTATGTCTAAAGGAACACATAAATCATCATTGCTGAGATTGTATTTGGTTGTAGAAGCATATGCACTATGATTTTTTTGAGTCAATTCAAAGCATGATTCGGTTAATATATTGAAAAAAAAGCTTTTAGTTCTGCCGATCTTATTGTTCTTTATATTCGGCATGTCGTTGTTGCAACTTTATAATTCCTCGAAAAAGTAATCTGTATTTTCTTTGGGGCATAAGTAGTTTTAAATTTGACATCAGCAATACAAGACTTTACTTCCGTAAAATCCTGTTCGTTTTTATTTGTCTTACATGAGATGCATAAATTAAGCATATCGCTTTTAGGCATTGACTATAAGATATGTTTGCTGTATGTGTTACAGGATTTCTCGCGTAGTGTAAAGTTTAGGGAAATTTTCACCTGGTTTGTGGAGAGTTGACTGTATCGATTGGGCACATTAAACTACGCTGCTTTCGGATGTACAATGTCCCATGTTGTTCACAACAGCACATTGATTTACATCTAATTCCAGCATACGTTTTCCTGAATTTCCTATTGGCGCGCACTGCGATATATTATTTACTGTGTCACATTGATTTATATTAGCATCTAGCACGGGTTGCTTAAGTGCGTCTTTTTTAATATTTAACAATTACCTAAACTTCTCCCATAATAAAAACATATCTAGTGGCATTCCTTCCTTTAATGTATGGTGCTAAAGTTCCATTTTTATATAGGACCATTATATTTCTGTGGTCCTCCCACCCATACACGTAAGCACTTTCTACATTACATTCCACTAGTATCTTCATAAAGTTGAGAACGTTTCTGCCGTTTGCAATTGCTCCGACCTTTGAACTTTTAAGGCACATTTTGAAAGGATCGGTATCTTTTCGACTTTCAATGAGAAAAACACTCAGGCATGAAATTGCTTTAAGTTGTGATAAAAAGAAAAGCATTTATTTATATTTGTTTATCACAAGAATTTTTTTATACTTTTTTTTTAAAAAATTTAGAACATCTCAACAAAATTGTATTTCAAAATCTTAAAATTTATATGTTTTAATTTTATAATATAAAAAACGAATTTTTAATTTGTGACCACTTTTTAATAAGCTATTATTAAATTATAGAAATGTCTTAACCCTTAAGCGAATTGGGCCATTAAAATTTGAAAAAATAAATAGCTAAATAAGGAAGGGGCTTAAAAATAATTTTAAATCTGATTTTTTTAAGAATAATTTGAATAACCGGGGTAAAATATTTCAAAATAAAATTTTCATAAATATTTGTATTAACTATGAAAATTAATAATGAAAAATTATATAAAAATATTTTATTAGGA
Organism: Ochropacha duplaris; assembly: GCA_951361185.1. Classification (NCBI taxonomy): domain Eukaryota; kingdom Metazoa; phylum Arthropoda; class Insecta; order Lepidoptera; family Drepanidae; genus Ochropacha; species Ochropacha duplaris. Next base: position 52,641 of record CATOAI010000004.1, read on the forward strand.
ATATATATTTGATTATGATACCAACATGAACTGAATGCATATAGTTCTTATGCTGTCAAAGCATTATTTTACGCTAAAAGTAGTTCAAATCAAAACTTGTGCTTAATGAGAAGGCTAATAGTATCATGTGTATGATAATATCACAGTAAAAGTTGTTTAAAAATCAAAATAAAAGATAATGCTAAAGCAATTTAATTAAGTTTCATTTGAACTAAGGTCTTCAGAATCCAAATTTTTAGGCTCGGAATTTGGAACATTATAGTGATAAAAGCAAGGATATATGCATAGGTACTTATTACAAGTTTCACATTTAAAAAAAGATAGTTTTAGGGCTCCATGAGAGTAACAAAGCTTACAATTAGATCTTTTTTCCATTTTAAAGGTAAGTAGTATTCAGCAGTCTCAGGTTGATTACGACTGTCTGATAAATTTAAATCTGCCTTTTCTAATATATAATCTAATAACTTCTCAATAAAATCATAGTGGTTGATTTTTTTACCATCAAAATACTTCGCATACAATACATAGGCATTGTGCATTAACAACTCAAATATATGGATAGTAAATCTTTGTGTTCATCTATTGGGTTTTCTCTTCATTGAGTAATATTTGATCAAATTTATTAACACCACCCATATGGTTGTTGTACATATCTATTACATTAGGCAGAAATTTCTCTCCTATATAATTAACTATAGCAACATCATACTTAGTAGATAACATTACTACGGGCTTTTTATCACACCAAATTAAAATTTGTGTATTTTCCTTTTGAAAAAAATAGAGATTCGCGACGGTTGATTACTTTTTTTAATTTAAGTAGATCGGCGGGACCCCCTCTTCGGTTCCTTAATGTACCACAAATATAAATCTTTTTCGTTAACAGTTGTTCCGCTATTTTGAACGAATTGTAATAATTATCAACAAATAGTATTCTATTTTCGCCCACTAAGTTTGCCGCAAATCTAAAATGGTATGATCCAAAGAGATTTCTCACCAACGATCCTTAGATTATATACGAATCCAGTATCTGATTCTGCCAAAATATAAAATTTCATTCCCCATTTATCGGGCTTAAATGAGGAATAAACTCTATTTTTATTCTACCTTTGTAGGCCTTCATCCCTTCGTCTATGACGATATGTTCTCCAGGCGTATATACACTTTTAAATAGTTTTTCCAAATACTCGATAATTTTTGGCCTTCTACATAATTAATTTCTACTATATCCTTTGTAATAATACAAGTAATGTACTTGTTTAGCTCTTGAAGTCGTTCGTAACTCATTATATTTGCAATAAGAGGATCATACGAATATTTCTTTGCCCTGTTCCAACAGTGTTCATAATTGGAATAATTTTTTATGCTTAGTATCAAAAGTAGTGCCATGTATGCACACAACATTGTTGATTCGATAGGCCAAGGCCTCCTATCTATGGGCTTATTCTTGTTCTTTTCGATAATTTTTTTATTTGTGTGTAAAACTATGTAACTAATTAACACACTGGTAAAAAAAGTATCAAAGAAAGAACTTTCCGAATCTGGAATTGATATAAGCATTCTAGCTTCTAAATGAAACTCCCGATTTACCAAAGTTGAAACTTGATAATTCCAATCTACAATGGAGTTAGATAAATTGCTATTATCGTGTGTCCGAGTTGGTAAAGAAATAAAGCTATTATTATATAGTTCTAATTCTACAGGATCCATTTCATCTGTAAATAAATCCTATTCATGGAATGTATCATTGAAATTATTCATTTCTAGATTATCATTGCCATTGTTCTCGACATTTATGGGCAAAAAAACAATTACACCTTAAGGTGTAATTTCCTGTTATAGGTTTAAGCTGGATAGGAAAATAAGGAATAGCTTTTAGAGCATTAAAGGTATCAATCACTTTATCAGATCTACAAAAAGATAAAGCCACTAAAGCAGTGATTCCCAGAAAAAAAAATATTTTTACCCCCTTTATAAATTCAAAATGTAATTATTCGAAAAGAAATTTTCATTTCATCAGGAATGGTACTCGAAAAAGCATATATGAGTACAGTATAATAAAAATCATTTTACGATTTTAATTTAAATTTCAAAGTAGAAAAAAATTTACTTAACATTATCTAAGGCTTTGCATATTTTTTTGAAATTATTGTGTTTAAATCTAAAAACTTGCATTCCATGTTTTTAATCTGAAAATTTTAATCATTTAATATTTTTCCCCCCTAAGGGCGCGTATTTTTATTTACGCCCCGAAAATTTGCTTTTTACGCCCCGTTATTTTAGAAAAAATTACGGGCGTAAAATGCAAATTACGGGGCGTAATTAAAAATACACCATTTTAAATTTTATTTCTAAACCCTCTAAAATGAATGGTTTAAGTTTTTCTTAGGTATTATAGACTAAACTTATATAGGAAAACGAGTTAGTTAACTATTACTTTGAATTTGATTAGATTTTTACAAAGAAACGGATAGTCTTATTTAATAATTGGGAAGATTAAGTTTTATATGAAAACATACTATAAAGTCCAAATATGAACTTTAATAGAACTTTTTTTAATTAATGCTCATTTCCAGTGTTATTCTGGCATTTACAAGGCGTTTATACTGTTCCTTTGTAAATTTTATATGGGTAAAGAGTATTAAAATTTATAAAAAACCCTCCGTAAAATATTTTACGGGGGGTAAAAAAAATGGCCTTTAGAAATTACAGGGGGTAAAAAAAATACGCGCCCTAAGGGGGGAATTCCCCCATTTTGGGAACCCCTGCACTAAAGCTTTAACATACTTTTTAATGGTATAGCTAGTTTTATACAATACCGAGAGTCTGTCGTCAATATTCTTCTATAAACTGCTTGGCCGAGATGAAAAAGACATTCGAGACATGAGCTGCCGGAAACTTTACTTTAAAAGAATTTATCGAAGCAATTTTAAAATCAGTCTTAATAATAGAAGGATTTACTCTTCCAATTACCCTGTCAACTAAATCAAACACACGCTCATAGATGTTCTGACTCTTATCCTTTAAAAAGGCAAAAATAGAAGGAAATATATGATGGTCTTTGATAAAACTGACTGTATATAACTGGTAGTATGGTGATGGTACCACAGTAAACGTTCCATCTACCGACCATATTGTTTCCTCTTTGAGTTTGCTAGACATTTCAGGGCTGAAAAAAAAAGTATATCGTCATAGTGCGGAAGATCTTCATAGTTATCGGGTTCATATTGATAGAATATGGAATTTGACCAGGTTGTGCAAAGGCCTCTACACAGCTGTACCAAAGGATATGCATATGGCTTAGGATTTAGCCGATAGCTGCATGTCTTCTTAGGATCCTGATTACGGAGTTCTGATTGCCTAAAACTCTGACTGTCTCTGAGTCGCAACCCCTCAAAACAAAGTTTAAGGCTTCCCTCGGAGATATTTCTAGAGGTTTCATTTTGATTTTCATCAAATTAATGATCTTTTTCCTTTTATTTTAATCTAAATTACTATCATGATTATGTGGTCCTAAACACCCTATTGAAGCTGAGCTGCTACTATAATCCAATGATGTTCAAATCGAGGCTTTGCAACTTGTCTGCCGGCAAATCCACACCAATCTGGCTTTATTAGTTCGTTTCAATACGTAAATATAGCCTAGATACAAGACCAAATTTTTTCCTCTTTTACTTACAATTATTTTAAACATTTTAGAGGGATAAAAATTAAAAAAATTAATTCCCAAAGTTTCGTCCCGAAAATGGTTAAAAATTCGGGACGAAACGTCTTAGAGCCTATGTTAGTATCAACAAGTGAAATCAAAAATACAACAGATTTTTTAAAATAATAAACTTAGAAGATGATAAAGTCTACAAAATTAAAACCGATGGGCGAGGGGGGAGTATATTAGAATCAAAGGGGCCTAATGATTTTGTTGGAGCGACCCAAAAATAATTAAAATAAATGAAAATGCAGGTGTTTTCTTGAAAAGGGGGCCTTGATAGTCAACACCCCTAATAAAGAATATATGCTGGTTTATACCCCCAATCCAGAAGACTTTAATAACACGCCGGATGCAAGCATTTACAAAATAAACGAATTTAAGAAGCTACAAGATGATCCTAAGGCAATTTGCGACAAACCACCAAAATTTTTAGAAGGAATACAGACTTCTTCTAATTTAGCATATTATAAATACAGACCCACAGATTTACAAAGAAATAATGCCAGTAAATTGAACAAGAAAAGGCAAAATAAGAAAAGTCGAACTAATGAATGGACAAACACTACAGATGACTCCGAGAGCAGCAAAGCTGGTAAAGTAATAATTTTCTTAACCGCCTATGTATCAACCATTATAAAAATTAGTCTCTATTAAATTCATTATAGTAAAATGATTTTTTGTATTAATACAAGCTGGCAGGCCTAAATGTGTTCACTTTTGAACATAAAAAAATAGTTTTTTAGAAAAAACCTCAATTTGTCATAAGTATGCCGTTTTACTCTAAATTTTTGGCGAGAAAGACTAATTAAAGATTAGCTTAATTGTGTTTTTTGTTTTATCATCGATAATTCTAAGCTCTAACATATTGCCACTGCTAATTTTGATCGGCCTGTAAGGCAATAGATTTTGTTTTTCTAAGAGAGCCTGGAGTAGTATATGGGATGAACCCCCGAAATGCGACCATATGGAGGTAAAGGTATCAATGTAATGCACTTGAGCTCGACTGTTCCGGATGGCTCCTTGGGATTAATAGCTGGTTAACTAAAAAAATTATTTATTATTCAACCCTTTTCACACTTTGAGGCAATAATTTAGCGGTTTAAGGATGGTCTTAATATCAAAATCAATTTAAAAATAGTGGGGTGAAATTTCTAAGAAATTCATAGGTATTTGAAAAACTTAAAAAAGGCGAGGGCATAAATTTTAATAATTAAAAAAACTCAACACTTTAGGCCAATATTTTATAAAAAACAGCATAAATTAATATTGTAAAGTGCTTAAAATAGCTAGGAGAAAATATTTAAAAGGGGTCGGGGTTATATAAAAAAATCTCAATCAGTTTTTACTTACCATTATGTCAACCTTGAAAGCAATCAAAATAGAATCACTTTACATTTAACACGCATATTTACTCCACTACTATTTTTTTAACGTTATTTTTATTTTTAAGGCTACAATATTTGCTTTGGTTTATTTTTTAAACTTTAATAAGATGGTGAAACAAGAAATGTCGTTTATACCGACGGAAGTTATATCAGTACTATTATGATAATTCTGTCGAGAAACCCACGGAGTATTTAACTTAGTGGTGTTTTTAAAGGCGAAAATTTTAGTTTAATAATATCGTCTGAGGGGTATATACCCCAATATTGTTTATTTTTTCACCCTAATTAAACAATAAAAGATTTGATTTTTATAAATTTTAAAAAGAAAAATAAAAATTGTATATATTTGAGAATCAAAACTTTTTGCCAGAACTTATCTTAAAGATATTATTTACCGATGCATTACTAAATGGTACCCTGTTTCCCTTCACATTGATTATAAAATAAAGTAACAATGAGGGGTGAACATAATTATAATCCACCGACTAAAGCAAAAATAAACATAATGATTGTTAAAGCTTTTATGAAGGAATGTGCCAAAAAGTTGCAAAAAGAAACTAAAGACCTCTACAGTGGTGTGCTAAAATTTTAACAAAATCATGTTGAAATTTCGACAAAATAAATTGCCCCAAAAAGCTATTTAAAACTACAATTTAAACAAAAATAGCTTTTTTTATTTTTAATTTTTAAAGTTTATTCTCTTATTTAAATTGTTTATAACTCAAAAAAAATCTAAAACAGTATCCTCATCTGCGACTTTTAGTAGCAATTGTAGTTTTTGGATCAGGTACCCTACGTCCCCGGCGAGGGCCGTAAGTTTCCAGATCCTCTGTTTTTTTGTTTAAAGTAAAAAAAACATATTGCATGATATTATGAACATTCCCTATGCTTTTCAAACTATCTATTCACTAGATAAAAGATCGTTAGTCTAATAGCTAGACCCTCTTTATCTCTTATTTATTTAATACTATTGATGATATATATAAATATCAATCATTTAACTTTCAGGCTTTTTGAAAATAATACCTTCTAGTATTAAATCGCCACTATCAATATTCTTTAGATCAATTAATGAAATTGCTTCTTGTATATAAACATCGTAGTCAAAAGCAAGCATTTTGATGTTTTTTATTGTATTGTTTCCTGTCTAGGAAATATTTCTTTTTAAGTTGAGTGAAGTTCTTGGTTATTTGAAGGATCGATGCTCATTTGGAAGTGTTGGAATTTTCGACACTCTTAACAAATGAAGAAACCGTAAAAGTTTTTTTGTAATTTCTTTAATCCCCACCATGTTGAAAATTTTTTAAAATGTCCGAATTCTTGACAACAAAAATTTTAAACTAAAGGCACCTCAGTGATAATCACAGAGACAATATTTACTATACATGTTTATAATGCTAGTTTAATTGTTCTAACCATACATGTTGATCATAATAATTTTATTTAAAAGGGGGTGTCGGAATTTCGACACTTTCCCATTATTTTACATGTTGGAATTTTCACACACGACGTTATATACAAGAAATATGGGATCAATGGCATCTTTATGCCCACTGGGCATAAAGATGCCTTTGTTTATGTTTTGGGCATAAAATTGCCATTGTTTTTTTAAATAAATTTTTTTACTTTTACCCCTATAAATGACACTAGACGAATTCGAAAATGCATTAATAAGATTTACTAACGATGAACTAATATCATCATTAATGAATAATAAACTGCTTAAGAGTGAGTTTATGTGCAATGCTTGCAGTCATATGATGGAATTTATAGACTGTAAGCAATATAAAGATGGAAAGTGCTTTAGGTGCCCCTTGAGCGGTTGTTCTAAGAGCCGCCCAAGAGTAAACTTAAGAAAGGGGAGCTTTTTTGAGGGCATTAATCTCCCCCTTCTCACAATTTTGAAGGTCTTGATACGCTGGTCTGAAGATATACCGCAAGGTATAACAATAGAACGTCTGGGCATTGATCACAGAACTTATAAAAAAATCATTCAAAAAGTTTTAAATCTAGTAGAAAATGACTTCTCCGCCGATAAGATGGGTGGACCGGGTAAGATCTTTCAAATCGACGAAACGGCACTTAATCATAGTATTAAGGCTCACAGAGGGAGAGCTCCGGCAAACAAAACTGATGCTCTTTGTATAGTGGAATTTGAAAATGATATTACACGTGCTTACGCTTGTGTTATAGAAGATAAGAAGGCATCTACCATCCTACCCATAATTTGTAATAACGTTGCAGCTAATAGTGTTATCCACACAGATGAACACAAAAGTTATTCTGCTTTAAATAGTCTTGGTTACGTACATGATACTGTTTGTCATAAGTATACATTTATCAATCCGGAAACAGGTGCCAACACGCAGGCAGTAGAATCTTTTAACAACTGTGTTAAACTAGATATAAAAAAAAGGAAAGGTGTTAGAACTATACACAGGGAGGAGTTTTTAAAAGAATTTACATGGAAGTTTAATAATACAGTGGAAAGATTTCAAATGATTATAGCAATTATTAAGTCTGCTTATTAAAATTAGTTTATTATAGTTTATGATTTTATATTTGTTATATATTTTAAAATTATTGATTAAACATCTTTATGCCCGGTGGGCATAAAGATGCCATTGATCGTGTTTTGGGCATAAAATTGCCATTGATCCGAAATATGTAAATTGGATGATAAAAAGATAGCTAATCTAGGCAAGCCTAAAAAATTATTCAGGCTTATCAGAAATTCAAGAAGAGATGTAATATGATATCGTTGGAAGATAACAACGATATTCCAGAGGAGTTGAGAGTATCCATATTATACAAGCGATTTGTGAAATTTGTTAGCGAAATTTTAGGTAAAGAAAGAACGTTAATATTTTTTATTAACAATTATTTGTCGCTCATAAAATCTTCTGAAGTTTGAATGTGCAACGGCAATTTTAATTTTTCGCCGGGCGAGTTTAAACAAGTTTTAAAAATTCATTGTTCTCTATACGGTAATTCTTTGCCAATGATCTATGTACTTCTTTCAGGAAAAGTTTCAACGTCAATAGAATATGATTGTCGAGCTAAAATCCTTCTTAATCAAGAATACGCATTGAAAAGCTTGATTTGTGACTTTGAGCCGGCAATAAACATGCCTTCGAAGTTCAATTCTATAAAGTTAATGTTACTCATTGCATGTTCAATTTTGGACAAATCATTCGGAGACAAATACAAAAAAATGAATTAACTTCGATTTACAAAAATGATAAGACATTTAGAATGAGATAAAAAAAACTCTTGGATTTAAGTTTTTTACCAAAGTTCGAGATACTAAAGTGCTTGAGGTGCGTAAAAATGAATGAATGTTAATATGTCAAACACCTATGTAAGAATAGATTAAGGTAAAAATTGATAAATTTATAACTTTCTTTAAAGTTATTTATATAACAGATAACAAAATTATCTGGTCCTGTTTTGTCACAATAATGAAAGGATTGCCTATAACAACAAACAGGTGTGAAGGATGGAACAGAGCAATCAATAACTCATTCTTTACTGCGCATCCGTCACTAATCGTCTTTTAACGGAATTCGCAAGCACGATTACGTAATTAGAGCAAAACGTAAAGAATATATTTAATAAATACAATATGAAAAAAATAATTTTTAGGAAATTTAGTTAGTGAGATGTGTGCAAATGTAGGGGCCATAAAAAAGAAAGAAATTATATACCATATTGCTTTAATCTATAGCTGGCATTTTAATTATATTTGTCGTAGCCAAACTTCCTTGTCTACGCTTAATGAGTCATTTCTTATTTATTGTAAAAGATATTTATTTTCTAATAATTTTACCCCCAATCGATGACTGACCAGAAACAAATAAACAATCTTTCCGTCATGGCGACAACGACTAATGGAATAGCCAATTTCCATGGAAACCCAGATGAAGACATAACAGTATGGCTAAGAGACATACAGCTGATATCCAAAATAGCAGGCTTGAGTGATAAAGATGAAGTAGGAGCCATTGTGCTTAAACTTAGAGGACAGGCTCTGTCTTGGGCGTCAGAACTAATTACAAGTAAGAAGTGGAATATATCAAGTTTGGAGTTTACAACTTTACTTAAAAGGCGTTACTAATTATGCAGACACTGAGCTATCTTTATCAAAGTTTCTAACATCCCCTTCTCCATCAACAAGGGAGGGGTTCACTGAACTCTTAAAGGCTGGGACATTTTTACTCGAAAAAAATTTTATGAACTCCGAAGCTCTCATGCAAGTACTTATAAACAAATGTCCTGATACAATAAAAGCCCTTTTGTTCGAAACTGCGGAAAAATCTAGGAATTGGCAGACATTCATTTAGAGAGCAGAGCAAGTTGCATGGATTGCATATCCTGATAAAGTTTTAAATCGGGTTGCCTCCGACTCAAGACAGAATGAAAGCCAAAACAATCGTAGCAATCCCGCAGTTCCAAACCAGGATACCAAGAAAAAGAAGAGCAAAGAAAAAGGCGAACTATTTTGCGAATTCCACGGCTACGGTAAGCACGCTTCAGAGAGATGCTATATTTTAAAGAAGATTAAAGAGAAAGGTTGGGTTAAGAAAAACACTGGTCGAGTTAACGCGATTGACCACGAAGAATATGGATGTTCAGAGGAAGACGAGAGCGCTAAATCGAATTTAAATAAAGTTGATTTCATTTATTCCATTAACTCATTACACCAAACATCTAACAAATTCTTCGTAATAGCTAGTATGTTCGGCCAAAAGATTAAGTGCCTCATTGACACAGGCGCAGACATATCAATGGTCCACAAAGAATACATACCACCAGGAGTAAAGGAAGAGAAGTTCACAGGTACTATAAGATCAGCATGTGGAACGAAGCTCAAAGACGCAAACATTAGCATACTTAACCAAAATATAAAATTTACACCACTGATAACTTATGACGAGCCCAAATACATAATTATTGGGGAGGATGTCATCTCAAAATACCCAGAGATACTTATAGAAGTAATGAGGAGCAAAAAAATGATCCCACAATCTGCGGATATCACAAACACCTCTGTTAGAGAAATAAAGAAGGATATGGCTGATGAATATGCGAAGACAATTTTACTGAAATACGATAACATGTTTAAAGAACAATTAGATCAAACGCGGGTATGTCAGAGTGCCAAACATGTCATAGACACAGTGGAGACAAAACCAATATTTTGTAGATCCGGACGAATACCAGTCCATTATGAATCAGCCATTGACGAAGAGATAAAGAAGAACATAAATCTAGGCATAGTCAGACCCAGCAACTCACCATGGAGCAGTCGTATTGTACCAGTTACAAAACCGGATGGTAGCCTTCGAATGTGTATCGACTATAGGCCATTGAACAAGTGCACGATAAAGGACAAATACCCAATTCCAAGAATAGATGAAATTTTGGATGCGCTGGCCGGAGCAAAAATTTTCTCAACACTGGATGCAACTTCAGGATACTACCAACTTGAAGTAGATGAAAAAGACAGAGAAAAAACGGCATTCTCTTGGAAAGGAGGGCATTTCGAGTTTAATAGAATGCCCTTTGGTTTATGTAATGCACCTGCCACATTCCAAAGGGCCATGGATAACATCCTAAAAGAATACAATAACGTGTTTGTAATACCATATCTAGATGACATCATAATCTACTCAAAGGACGTAGACAGCCATAAGTTGCAAGTAGGGCAAGTACTCGAGAAAGTAAAGAACGCAGGACTGACTTTAAATAGGAAAAAATGCAAATTATTTAAGACCGAAATCAAAATCCTAGGAAACATCGTATCTGAAGGAAAAATAAGACCTGACCCCGAAAAGATAGAAACGATACAAAACTACCCTCTACCCAATACTTTAAAAGAACTTAGGTCACTTTTAGGTCTTGTCAACTATTGTCGAGAATTTATCCAAGACTTCGCCTCAAAGACAAAACCTCTGTTCGATCTACTAAAAGGAGAATCAAAGCGTAGTATAAAAAAAATAGAACACTCGAAAAGAACTATACTGGCTTTTAAAAATTTGAGGCAGGAATTAACTGATCAAACGTCAAGGGCTCAACCAGACTTCGCTAAGGAATTTATACTGACAACTGACGCATCTGATTACGGAATGGGAGCAATTTTAGCCCAAATAGACGAGAAAGGAAACGAAAGGATGATATCAGCCTTTAGCAAGAACTTTGACAAGCATCAGATGAATTACTGCGCCGCAGACAAAGAACTCTTAGCAGTCGTCAAAGCTGTGGAAAACTACCGTCACTATTTATTGGGAAAGGAATTTCTTCTAAAAACCGACCATAAGGCACTGACCCACCTGTGGGAATGTAAAGACCCTACGACAAGACTGCTGAGATGGGCCATGAAGATGCAGGAATATAAATTTAGAATTGAATATGTAAAGGGCGAAGAAAATGCCGCAGATGGTTATTCAAGAATACGAAGGATAGAGAGAGACGAAGTTTCAAGAGAACAGAGAGAAAAGATCCTTAAAGAATATCACATAACACTGGGACATGGCTCGATAAACAACATGAAGTCGGCGATTCGAGCGAGGTACCATTGGAAAGGAATGTTCTCAGATATTGAAGACTATTGTCGAAGTTGCACAACATGCCAGAAAGCAGGAACACAAGAGGTTAACACGAAAAACAAGGTCATAGAAACTAAATCACAGAATGAATTATGGGAGATAGATTTAGCAGGAAGATTAGAGGATAATGGGAGAAACAAATTTATAATGGTATGCATTGATCACCATACAAAATGGATCGAAACTAAGATCATAAATAACAAAAGTGCAGATGAGATAGCAAAGGCAGTGGAAGAATTGATCATAAACCAGCACGGAACACCGAGAAGAATACTTACAGATTGCGGACTCGAGTTTAAAAATAACACGATTGACCAACTGGCAGAAAAGTATGGAATAATTTGGGAGTTTGGTTCTCCATTCCACCACCAGACAACCGGGGCCGTAGAGAGGGCAATTCAAACTCTCATGAATAAGATTAAAAAGCTAACTCAATTTGGTAAATATAGATGGTCGAAATACGTGGAAGATGCAACATTAGCGGTAAACTTGTCATTTAATAGAGCGATCAACACCTCGCCATTTATCTATTGTAAAGGAAGGTTGCCTGAACTAGACATAGACAAAGAAATGAATCAGCCAAGGATCTTAATAGCTAAAGAATATAGCCGGAACAAAAGAAACATACATTTTAGGAAATACAAACGAGAAATTATTAAAGGCAAGGTGGAAATTCAAAAAAAACATAAGATAGGTGAAAAAGTATTGATATTTAGGCCAACGCAGAACAAATTAGACGCCAACTGGCACGAAGGCTTTGTGATTTCAAAGATACTATCAGAAGACGCTTATGAAGTTAAGAAAAATGGTGCTGTTTACAGAGTAAACAAGAGACACATACGGACGGAATAACTTGACGAGGGGGATGTCGTAGCCAAACTTCCTTGTCTACGCTTAATGAGTCATTTCTTATTTATTGTAAAAGATATTTATTTTCTAATAATTTTACCCCCAATCGATGACTGACCAGAAACAAATAAACAATCTTTCCGTCAATATTATTATTTTCTAATATTGTGTTTATTTAGAGGTTAAAAAACAATTTTTGGGAAATTATCCCTAATGATTTAACAAATTAAAACACAACTTTATGGTCCATTTTCCTGACCTCCCACCAATACCATATTATCTGATCATTTGATTCATAATATCAACGCCGCTCATATATTTATTATAGTCGCTAACTACGTTGCTAGGTTTTAAAAAATCTAAGGAAATACTTTCCTTACTGTTGGATGTCCTAACTGTGGAGTGAATATTTGTCAGTTTAACCACAGGTCCGTTATCCCGTGGCGGACAATTGCGGACATTTTTAAAAATATTAAAACTTCAAAAATTTAATAGAAAAGCATAACAACCATCCTGAAGATAAACTCTGTCCCGTAATATCTTCCTTGCGTTCTACTTAAATAAGAATTCATTCTAACCTCATTTCTAACGTATCGGTCCTTTCTTTCCGCAACACCCCCCAGAGTTAAACCAGCTAAGTCTTTTATTTAAACTTCATCCTATTTAATCCATGTATAGATTAATAATATTAAGTTATAGTTTAGAGTTTCGAATGTCGAAGCAAAAACTCAATGCCGACCCTCTATTGCATTATCAGTTCTAGGTGCATTATAGTCGTGAAGGTCATCATATACCTGATTCCACATATGTGTTGGGAATCTGGGTTCGGCTTTTCATACCCGATGTAGTTTCTTAAGAAATAGCTGTATATCGGATTGAGTGCATCAGGGAAATTTGATTCATTCCTTAGATCAACAAATGTTTCTTTAGCTAAAAGAGGTCTAACATAGGACAACGCAATCAAAGATTTAGTGTATTTCTTTATTGTAGAGTTTTCGAGGTATCTGTATCAAAGGTTGATTCCATCAGCTTCGTGCTAATATTTTGACCAGTATAAATTGGTGACCAGATACATTTTTTCCTATGAAACTCTATATCAATATCATGATCGAAGCAATTTTATAGTCTGTTTTAACTATTGCCGGTGAAAATGTACATACAAGTTCCCTTAAAACCCTATACACCTCAAAATATGTGTTCAGCTCTTTGTTGGGAAGAAGAGCATATACTACTGGAATCACGTTTTACCTTGCATCATAGAAATTGTAAATAATTGTTAATACGGCGATGAACAACACTAAATGTACCGTTAACGCATAATACCGGACATTCTTTAACCACTCTATCTTATTCTCTGCAAATAATAATAATAGATATATTTCTGATTTAATTCCCCTTTATTATCATGCCCATACTGATAGAATGTTCAATTTCTTGAGGTTACTTTAAGGGAATGACCTAGCCCTAGTGTGGGAAACAAAATCTCACCAGCATTAATAAGCCGATTCCTAAACCTTTAAAGAATTCGACCTTTACTGTCGGGATTTTTAAGTACCAAGAAAACCTCCTGTGTTGGCCCCTCAAAACTTTAGATATGGAACATCGTGTTGGCCCTAAAGTTTCGGACATAATCAGCTTCATTATACATATGTATTCCCTTCTAATTATATCAGCAGGGCTACCCGGGTGGTTGTGGTTGTGTTAACCGGAAAATGCTACTTCTATATATTTGAGCCCAGCGAAAGGGGGGGGGATATACCCCTCGCATTACAGCGCTTAGATATACAAGCCCAATGAAAAATATTTTCTGCCAAACTCTTGACTCTGTGATTACGGTCATCTGTTATGATTGCTGGCTTGTTCTGGTTAGGTGTGATAATTTCTACTTCTACCATTTTGAACTTTTATGGGTAAAAAATTCAAAAAAGTCCGCAATTGTCCGGATGTACCCTGACTAAGTCAATAATTTTGTCGTTAATATGAGATCAATTACACAAATTTCGATACAAAATCACAAGCCTGGGAAAACGCCGATTTGCACGCAATATGCAACGGTTTACTTTTTTTATGACTATCTCTAAATAT
>CATOAI010000004.1:67476-95396 GCA_951361185.1 Ochropacha duplaris
ATTAATTAATTCACATGACAAACTTCTCGTATGATAAATAATATCAACAACTGGTCACTTGATATTAATTATTATATATTTTAATTATAATTTATTTAGCAAGAAATTACTATAAAAGAAGAACCCCTAATAAATCATGTTTAGTTCCAACAATATGGCGACAAGCGATAAATACGGACTTAATTTTAGAAATGAACGTGAAGATGATCCGCAGCAGTTTATGGAGGATTTGCTTAATGTAGCAAGACTGCTGGCGTACGATGAAGAGAAGACAGTGATACTGTTTAGAATGGCCCTTAAGGGCGAAGCGAAGATTTGGTTACAATCAAGGGAACCACATACTTCATTTGAAGGCTTAAGCAGATCTTTTGAAGAGAGATTTGTTAGCTCCATGAGAGCGAAAGATTATTTAGAAAAACTAGCGAAGACTAAGTATGAACAGGGTCGATATTAGTATATTTAGATACGATGGCTGGATTTGCGAAGAGAGGAGGACTGACCGAACAAGTACTGATAGCTTTTGTACTGAACGGATTGCCAAGGGTTACGGCTAATACCCTGATAATGCATGGAAAAGATCAGCTTTGCTGGGATTACATTTACGCATGTTGCAAAAACATCAGTATGCAAGAGCAAGAGAAGAATTTTGAGAGAAACGAATTACAGGTGAACGAGGTCAAGAGAACGAGACAGAGACCGAACGCGGACAGAAGAAACAGCAACTGCTACCTATGCCACAATCCGGGACACATGATGGCACAATGCCGGTACAACGGTTTAAACAAGAAGAATAGTCGGTACAGAAATAACGTTAGAGAGATCGGGGAAGATCAGGAATCGAACTTCGATTTCGGAGCTGGAGAAGACGGTGAGGAGCAAACCAACTTAAATAAACAATTTACTTCTTCTTACCCATCTATTAACAACATTCATGAGAGAAAGAACTCGTGTATTAAACCTATAACGATCGAGACAACGGGTAGGAAGACGGCAGCTCTGCTTGATTGTGGAGCAGAAGTAAACATTATACGTCCAGAACTGGTGAGGAAGATGCCGAAGACACCAGTAAAAGGCTGTGTGATAACAGTTGCGGACGGTAAACGAATACCGATTAGGTGCAAATGCATACTCAGCTTCAAGATAGGAGGATGTATTTGTAGGTCAGAATTCCTCGTCTCAGATGCTATAAATAAAGCATGCATCCTAGGCTTACCATTCCTAAAGGAAAACAACGTAAGTCTAAAATTCACAAAGGGCGGAGTAGAAACGACCATAGAAGGCAAAGATGTAAAGCGAGGTAGGCTAGGAAGCCATAGGATAGACACTGGAAACAGCCCGCCGATCATGACCCCACTATATAAATTAGGATTGAACTCAGAACAGGAAGCTAGTAAGATAATCAAGAAACTATTAGAGCAGAAAATCATTAGAGAAAGCAGCAGTCCATGGAGAAGCCCGATTGTCATGGCAAGAAAAAAGGACAACGGATGGAGGCTGTGCGTAGACTATAGAAGACTTAACGACATGACTGTCAAAGATGCATATCCGATGCCACTAGTGGAAGACTTCCTTAACGCATTAGAAGGGGCCAGATACTTCACAAAGTTGGATGCGGAGAGCGGATACCATCAAATTGACATGAATCCGCAGGATATTGAAAAGACCGCGTTCGCATCAAGAGAGGGACTTTTTGAATTCGTGAAAATGCCATTTGGCCTAGTTAACGGCCCAGCCACATTTCAAAGGGTAATGAACGGAATATTAAGGCCATTCCTTAATAAGTTTGTAGTCGTCTACATGGACGATATTGTAATATACAGTAGAACAAGGGAAGAGCACGAACAACATGTGCGAACAGTGAAGGATAAGCTAAACGAAGCAGGACATGTTTTAAACAATAAGAAATGCGAGTACATGTGTGAAGAAATTAAGATATTGGGTCATGTAGTGTCTAAGGAAGGGATAAGCATAGATAAGTCAAGGATAGAAAGTTTAGAAAAACTGCCCATACCAAAGTCTCGAAAGAAATTACAATCTATGCTGGGGTTATTTAATTACTGTGCAAAATTCATTAAAAATAGCTATAAAATAGTGAAGAACCTGTATGACATAGTAAAACTTAAAGGAGAGGAAGAAAAAAGATTTTGGACCGGCAAGGCCCAACCGGAAATCTATAAGAGCTATGCCAGGGATGTCCGAAATTTAAAAGAAATGATTAGAAAAGCAACTACACTGACTATCCCGAATTTGAAAGACAAATTTGTACTGACAACAGATGCTTCAGATGAAGGTATCGGAGCCATACTATCACAGGTGATAAATGGTGAAGAGAAGACAATAGCGTTCTACAGCGCTATTAATGGACCCGCAGAAAAGAATTACAGTACTACAGAGAAGGAGCTACTGGCAGTGATCAAGGCATGCCAGCACTTCAGAGAATACCTTCTTCTGAATAAGTTTGAACTTAGAACAGATCACAAAGCTTTAGAGTATCTCTTTAAGTCGAGGAACGTAAAGGCAAGACTAGCACGATGGTCGCTGCTGCTTCAAGAGTATGATTTTGAAATAACATACATAAAGGGGATAGTAAACGGCTCGGACCATTTGAGTAGAGAGTTCAACGCGATGCCAGAAGTAAATGCGGTAGACACAACGAAGAGGATAACGGAAAAAAGAGGAAAAGAAATGATTATATTTTACCATGATGCCTTGGGTCATGGGTCAATAAAGGCGATGAACTATGTGATGAAAGACAAGTATGCATGGAAAAGCATGCATAAGGATATAAGAGAATATGTGCAAAATTGTGCAATATGCCAAAGAGAAGCAAGAAAGATGAAAAAGAGAGAGTGCGTATCGATATACACCGGAAATTTCGGCGACCTATGGGAATTAGACTTAATAGGACCATTCAAAGAGAGCGAGGACGGGTACAAGTACATCCTAACGATGATCGATCATCATTCGAAGATAGCCGAGATAGAGCCGTTATACAGTAAAGATATGAATGCTGTAGCAACCCTGGTTGAAAACAGGATCATAAAGAAGCATGGCGTTCCGAAGATGATACTTACCGATAACGGTAAAGAGTTCAAAAATTCAGTGTGCAATGAGCTAAGTCGAAGATATGGATTTTGTTGGAAGTTTGGGTCCCCATACAACCCGACCACCACAGGCTTAGTGGAAAGATTAAACAAAACGATAATGATCAAGCTAAGAAAGATATGCGAATTTGGGAAATTTGACTGGGCGAAATGTGTCAATAAGGCAAGAAGTGCATATATGATGTCATATCATAGGGCAATAGATTGCGCACCTTCGGAAGTGAAACAGGGAGAGATACGGACGTCGATGGACGAGCAGGAGGGTCTAAACGAAGGTAGGAGTGCAGAGTGGTACCAAGACAACATAAAAAAGAACAATAAAAAATATAGAAAGGAATATTCCGAAAAGAGCGTAGATGAGGATATTAAAGTAGGAGATACCATCTGGTACAGGAACATAGGAGCAATGACAGGAAAACTGAGTCCTAAGTGGCTAATGAGAGGTAAAGTATTGGAGAAGAGGTTTAAATCATACAAGCTCTTATTGGATAACAATATAGAAGTAATAGCGAACCAAAAAGATGTAAAGAAACTAAGTGGTGAGGAATGTGGGAATAATAATTAAGAATATGTCACTTAATTATATATGACGTGGATTAATTAATATTAATTAATTCACATGACAAACTTCTCGTATGATAAATAATATCAACAACTGGTCACTTGATATTAATTATTATATATTTTAATTATAATTTATTTAGCAAGAAATTACTATAAAAGAAGAACCCCTAATAAATCATGTTTAGTTCCAACAAATTTATAATTTTTTGTTTGCTTTCTCTTTTTTTTTTAATTAATTATTTTTTTTTTAATTTTTTACCCCCTTATGAAAATTGTTAAAAGTCAACAAGGAGTGGATCAGTTAATAACAACTGATAACCACATTTGGGAAAAAAGCGTGTTAGTGAAGAGGCTGTGTCGTGGAGATGTATATTGAAAACTTGCCGTGCTAAGGTCATATCATCTCCAGACTACAACCGGAACCACTCTTCTTTTGAGATCTTGGAGGTACATAATCATCCGGCAGACGTTAATTTGGCTATAAGTATTGTTAAACTGGTTTATTTCTTTACTTTCACTCATAAAAAATTAGGGGTCTTAAAAAACTTTAAATAAATAATCAACATCCCTCTCTTTAAAGAGAAGGTTCGTCTACTACCAATTTCAACTGACTTGCATGTCTTTTATATTCCTTGTTTAAACACTTTACCAAGTAAGAATTATTTTCATATACATCTATGATCCGACCTCTCTTTTTAAACTTTTCAGTCCCTTTGGTCTTAACAACTTCTTCTCGCAGTAACACAACATCGTTTAACTTAAACATTTCTTCTGGTGTTTTTTTCTTATGTCTTTCATTAAATTTAATAACGTTATCTATTTGTACCTTCTTAATTTTATCCCAGTTCTTTTCACACTTAGGCACCTTATTATTTTTGCAGTTATCATCCTTATAATTGAGTTGATCAGTGCTATTCTTCTTGATTGATTTTCACCGTCAGATAAAATACTAATTACTCTAACTAAATTTAACCTAAATCCACCATAATTTCCTAATTGTGATTCACTCAAGGTATTAATTGGTAGTCTGTTAAGTTGATTAAAATATACTCTCTCATCTAATCTTACATTAAGTTGAAAAGTGCCTCTTCTTCTTCGTCCACTGTCTATGATATTAGATAACAATTCTTGTATTCTCTCAGCTGTCTCAGGAAGTGAATCAGGGGTATCTAATAATATTGTTCCATCATAATCCGGAATAGAATTCTCATCATCAAAGGTCTCTAAAATCGGTAACTCTTGATGTTCAACTATTTCATTGTTCCTATCAAGTTGATTTTGAATTGCTGCTATAGGTTCTGTACTTGAATCAATAATTCTCGTCACGTAAGATGGTCCAGCATTTATTGATGATTCTCTTCTCCTCCTAGTAATCTCCTCTCTATTTAAACAATGGACAACAGAGTTACTTTCAGTAAGATTCTGAACATCATCAGACCTCCGAACATCCCCATGTATATGGATATTAGTAATATGTGTTATATTGTTATTAACGGTATTATTAGTAGTGTTACTGGTACTTTGATTATCTGAAGGTTCTGTTCCAAACAATCCACCTATAATACCCCTGATTGCTCCCTCTGCTGCTCCGGTTACTATCGAATCTACAATTGAATTTGGAGTCGGTATAAGTCTGTTTCTGTTATTCCTTCTATTCCCTCTGCCTAGATTCAATAAATCATCATTTCCACTGAAGAAGTTCTTGTTTTCTCTACTACACAAGTTCTCTCTGATAAATAAGGCTAACAATATTATCATTCAAAAGAGTGCATGTTATTATGTATAAACCATTCCTGATCGGACGTGCTCTCAATGTAATTATCCTTAACCATACAATTACTTCTTCTTCTCTCATAACCGTTAATGCAGCTCTTGTTTCTCTTATATACCTCCTTACTATTCTTAAGCTATTTCTAATTGGACCTCTTCCTATTAAGATTTTATGTGATCTTACCTTTGGCAATATTAAAAACTTTAGTCTAAATGCCTTTTTGTTGTATTTTACTATGGCAATAGTATGTTCAGTAACAAAAAATTCTTCTTCCAGGCAAGTATAAAACTTTAAATATTTCGTGTTTTTGATGGTCTCTAACCCGAGTTCTTTAACTGTGGCGTTACTTATGTCACAGGACACCTCTGACAGGGCTTGGAAGATAGCTAATTACTGAGATTAATCGCTTAAGCTTTTGGTATTGAGTTACAATACCAAGTATCATCTCTTCAATATTAAACGAAGAATAATGAGATCAATGACGTGCAAGATCACTTACGTAATTTGAATAGAAAATCAACTAGAGATAAATCTGGAGACTTTACGAATTTAAACGCACTTTCTAGAAATGCTTGACACTTTTGAAGAAATACGAGAAACGTCACTAAATTAAAAAACAATTATAAATAGCGAAATTGCCCCTAAGGGATGCCAGGACGAGAGGACAACGACATAAATAAAAATAAACAAAATACTATTAAAAATATATTAGATACACCTGCCTCCCAGGGACAAGGGAATAACAATGGCGACAACGACTGCCGATTAGAACAAAAAGAAGTAACCAACTGTAACATAGATACAGAAATAAAAAACAACATAAAAACAACAACAACGAAAATTGAAAGAGAAAGTGAAATTAAAATTTCAAAAATAGAGAGTGAACTCTGTAAAACGAAGAAAGATAAAGAAGTGTACACCGACTTAGCGGCAAGACTGAGAAATGCAAGCATAAAGGAGAAATGGACAGAGTTTAGTGGAGCTAAAGGAGAAGACGCGAAGCAATTTTTAGCACAATTTGTGGAATTTGAAGATGACTGGACTTCAAGGAAATTATTAAAGGTCATAAAATCACAACTACTGAAATCAGCTTTGGCTTGGTTCGAAGCCCACGAAGACGAGTCTATAACGACATTTGAAGAATTTAAAGTCAAGTTTAAAGAAAGGTTCATGAAGGACGAGAATAAGAAAAGGGATGATATAGAATTTTATAAACTCATCATAAAAGGACTAAAATACCCAGATATTGCAACTTATGCCTATAGTCTTAGAAAATACGCCAAGAAGAACGATGATTATTTTGAGAAGTCAAAAGAACGCTTAGAAGATTTTGTGCCTTCATATTTAAAATCCCAAATAAAAAAATCAGAGAGTTGGAAGGTGCTACTTAAGATAATAGAAGATGAAGAGATAGACATAAATAACGAACTATGGATCAGATATAAGGCAGGTAGACTTACCGGCCCGACAGAAACTAAGACGCTGACGCAAGACAGGAGGTCTAATAATAACAAGGAGGAAATTAACCCACTAAGTAATAAGTTTCCCATAGGATATCAACCAAAGTCTACATTTTACAAGGAGTACAAAAAAGACCAGCCAACAAAATCGAGAATCTTAAACATTACTATAAATGAAATAACCACCGATAGTAGGCCTAGAATTAAGCTCACCCATGAAGAACAAGGAACTGTAGCATTACTAGATACGGGAGCTGACGTGTCGTTAATCAGAGAAGATGTTTTAGAAAAATGGAACGAAGAATACACACCAGAAATTAGCCAACTGAGAGGACTGGGAGGAGAGGAGCAATCTATTGGATACACAAAACTCCTTGTCGAGACAGATGGAGGAGCAGTTAAGGAAATACGGGTCGATGTTGTGAAACACATGGACGAAGAAATGCTAATTGGAATCAATGAAATAGACGAGCTCAATCTCTACGGTTATATGAAAAAGAAAACAGTTAGCGCACTGAGGAAGACTGTTATGAATGTTGAAGCAGATGAAGAAACGGAAAGGATTAGCGGACAATTAACAGAAATTGTCACGGATGCCGAAGGGAAAATTTCGGAACAGCAACGAGAGATATTAATTAAATTATTGGACTACTACTATGAAATATTTAGCGAAAGCCTGACAGAATGTTCCATCGATATTGAACACGCGATAGAATTAAAAGAACACCCGGACAGAATAAAAGCAAATACCTATAAGAGATCACCAGAGGAACACAAGTTTATAAAATTAGAAGTTTTAAAATTTTTAGAACAAGGGCTAATTATGGAATCGGAGAGCAACTACACTTCACCAGTGGTCTTAGTTAAAAAGAAGACAGGTAATTTGAGATTTTGTATAGACTTTAGGAAATTGAACAGCATTACGGTACAATATAGTTACCCCATTCCTAGAATTGATGATACGTTAGATAATTTGGGTAAAGCGAAAGTCTTTACAGCATTAGATCTAAAATCGGGATTCCACCAAATAAGAGTAAAAGAAGAAGATCAGTACAAAACAGCTTTTGAGACCAGGGATGGAATATATCAATGGAAGAAAATGCCATTTGGGCTGATAAATGCGCCGTACACTTTCCAACGCGTGATGAATAAGTGCTTAAAGCCATTCTTATATAGATTTGTAGTCGTTTACCTTGACGATATCCTAATATACTCGAAGGACATAGATGAGCATCTGGAACACTTAAAAATGGTTTTCGAGACAATAAAAGTGATAGGATTTCGACTTAATTTAGACAAGTGTGAAATTATGAAAGACAAGGTTAATTACTTGGGATACGAGATCAATGATGGGAAAGTACTTATCCCGGAGAAGCAGAAAATGAAGGCTATGAACTGGGATGAACCAAGAAGCAAGAAAGAATTAAGAGGATTTATTGGATTTACCGGATACTTCAGTCAATTTATAGAGAATTACGCCGGAATTATGATGCCACTGTATGAATGCACGAAAGGCAAGAAGACTGATAAATTTAACATGACGGACGAAGCGAAGGTTGGTTTTGAAAAGATGAAAGAAGCAATCTTATTAGCAACATATTTGACTTTACCAGACTTTGACGCAAGATTTTACATACATGCAGATGCTTCGTCTTTAAGCATAGGTGCAGTCTTATCACAGAAGGAGAATGATTTTTTGAAACCAATACTCTTTATATCCAGAAAACTTAACCCAGCAGAAATCAATTATACCGTCACAGAAAAGGAATGTCTAGCTATTATATGGGCAGTTAAGAAGTTCAGAGTCTATTTGGACCGTGAGTTTACAATAAGAACGGACCATATGGCATTGAAGTGGTTATTAGCGACTAAAGAAGCAACAGGACGAATAATGAGATGGATCATGTGCATACAGGGATACAAGTACACGATAGAATATATCAAGGGAAAAGACAACATAGTAGCGGATACATTAAGTAGAATAGTTAGCAAGGTAGTTAAGACTAAAGTTGAAGAACTCGCAGTTTTAAGTGATACAGAGAAGTTTGAAATAATACAGAGAAATCATGTTGACGCAGGACATGGATCGATAGAACCAACGTACATCTTAACTCTTAGAGAAAAACAATGGAAAGGAATGTATGACGATGTAAGAAAATTTATAAGAGAATGCGAAGTCTGCCAGCGCTACACATTAGGACCAAGAAATTTACAGAAATTCAGAATAGCACTAGAAAACCCATTTGACATGGTGGGAATAGATATTGTCGGACCGCTCCCTAAGACATTTAATGGGAACAGATACATTATCGTGGCTACCGATTATATTACAAGATGGACTTGTGCGAGAGCAGTGAAAACTAAGACAGCACAGAATGTTGCTAAATTCATGATAAAAGAGATCTTTGTAAATTACGGTCCCCCAAAAAAGCTTGTCTCAGACCAAGGAAAAGAATTTTTGAATGGATTAGTGAAGAAGATTTGCCAAATACTAGACACCAGAAAAATATACACGTCTCCGTACAACCCAAAATGCAATGGAGTAGTCGAACGCGTAAACCAGACACTTATAGGGAAATTAGCCAAATTAGTAAACCAAAGATGGAATGAATGGGATGAATTTTTACCATATGCACTCTACGCATATAGAATAACGGTACCCGGAGATTTGATCCGATTTTAGGGGTTAAAAATTAAATAAAATAAATAATAAATTAAAAAAAGTAGAGGAAGAAGAAAAATTATTATTAACGTTCAAGCGTTAATAATAATTTTTCTTCTTCCTCTACTTTTTTTAATTTATTATTTATTTATTTAATTTTTAACCCCTAATGATAATAGTTAAGAGTCAGAAAGGAGTAGACCAGATAATTGCAAATAATAAGCATATCTGGGAGAAGAGAAGAACCAACGCAGATTCGGTAATTTGGCGATGCATTGTAAAGAGTTGCAAAGCCAAAGCCATCTCGTGTTCGAATTATAGATTTAATTACGGCTCTTTTGAAGTCCTTGAGCACCACAATCACCGACCGGATTACAACTTGGCCATTAGAAAGCCAATTATTGAAAGCATGAAAGCTCGAATAATGTTGACTTTAGAATGTCCAAGAAAGGTACTGTATTCATGTATTCGTGGTGCTGAAGGAGATATTTTAACAGCGTTGGGTTCATTCGACAATATCCTAAGGCAATTGAGATATTGCCGCGAAAAGTTCCTAAATCCCGCCCCTTATGCAAACCAAACCTTAAGGTTAAGTAGAAAGTTGCTTATTACTTTAAGGGGGTTCAGGTTCTACCAATACGGACCTGAAAATTATGGTAGGTTTGAAGTGAACGAGGATTTTCTCTTATTCTATTCCGAAGAAGCTCTGGATAGATTAAGAATGAACCCGACTTGGGCCGTAGATGGGACTTTTAGTGTAGTTCCTGATCCTTATTATCAGCTATATACTATTAGTTATATTAAGGACCATCACGTGTTCCCTTCTGTATTTGCCATAATTAAGAACAAAAACATGCATTCCTACCTATCAATTTTTAAGTTGATTAAGGATGCAATAGGCGGCGCCTCTCCAACATTGCTAAAGACCGATTTTGAATATGCGGCAATTGTCGCATTTCAACAGACGTTTCCAAGTTGCCAAATCTCCGGCTGCCTTTTCCACTTGGCCCAGGCAATTGACCGGAGAATCAAATCATCTAATCTCGCTTCCCTTTATTCCTGCAATCACGTAATCCGAAAATACACTTTAGCACTAAGGTCTCTTGTATTTGTAGAATATGAAGACGTCATTGAGGCATTTATTGTTCTTAAGTCCTCTCCTATGTTTCCAATTGCGTTAAATGATCTTTATGATTACTTTTTTGAGACGTATCTAAATATTAATTCTCGTTTCCCTCCAGAAGTCTGGCATTCTCAGAACATTGTCAGTCTAGAATATCCAAGGACAAATAATGCCATTGAAGGATGGCACAATGTTTTTGCAAATACCTTTGGCACGAGCAAGTATAGCTTTTATTTGCTCGTTTATAAGCTGATAGAAGAAGAAGACGCAATACGGATAAGAGCCTACTTGCAAGATGTTTTAGGAGTATGCTTTGAAAGAAAGAAAAAATATGTTGAAAGAGAGGAAAGATTAGTACACTATTTGATCGAAAATAGGCACCGCACGACGGAGCTTGGGTTTATATTTGATGTGAGCGATATATTAAATTCTTAATTGTAAATAATTTATTTTTTTTGTAAAGATTTGATCCGGTCATAGGGGTAAAAAATTAAATAAATAAACGTAGTTTGTTTATTTAATTTTTTACCCCTATGACCGGATCAAATCTCCGGACACCATAAAAATACCTCCATCCCTTTAACTTTTACATCTTTAACTCTGTCAATCACAACATCATCCCAAATTAATAACTCACCGGCCTCATCAGCAGAATACAAATATCTATCACATACACTCATCCTCAGAAAAAGTACTGGAGATTGGTGATAATTAAGGATTTTATTCGGTTTATTATCCATATTAATTTGGTAAATCTTCCCGGAACTTGTCCCACAAAACACTCTGGTAAAGAGTAAGTCACAAGCCAGGGAAGTTATATCTTCCTCAAGATAGAACTCAAGTGACTTGTTTAATACAAAAATTTGTAAATGATTCTTTTTACTGGTAAGCAAAACTCCCGCTTTGGCATAACTCACATCACAAATTATCTCTTCGACTTTATTAAGATCAGTATCGTATATTTCAAGAAGTCCTCTTCGTTGTATTCCTACCTTATTATTAATATTAATTAAAACACATTTCCCTTCATTAATAATCACACTCTCTTTCATATTCTTCACCAGTCTGCCTTCTCCAGTACAGAAAATATCACCTTTAATTACCAAAATACTTTCTACCTTGACTTTACAATCAGTCTCTGAAAGAAGAGACATTGGATTAATCTTGTACATTCTCAACTTGTCAGAAGCGGAGTATAACTTAAAAGAATCTACTATACTTATATCTTTGGTGCAGAGTACTTTTGATGTATTGGCTAATTTTATATCTTTTTCTGAATCAGTTATTATAAAAATACTTGATAGCATAAAAGGGGAGAGAAGAGAAAAAAATATGAAAAATGAAATATACAGTGGTGTGCGAAAATTCCAACAACTAAACTTACAAAAAAGAGATATTTACATTACAAATAATTGTTAAATTACAAAGAATTTGTAACAACAACTGTTCTCTTCGAAGTTTTTGCATCAATAGTTGTATATTGAAAAATTGTAACAAAAATTATTAAAGAATAATTTGTAACAAAAATTATAAAGAATAATTTGTAACAAAAATTATACAGAAGAATTTGTAGCAACAATTATAAAGAATAATTTGTAGCAACAATTATAAAGAAGAATTTGTAGAGAAAAACTCTGTAACGCCAGCAAGAAAATTTTAAAGTAAAAAATTAATGATAAAATTCGATTTGCACAAAGTCATATAAAAATTACAAGTTCAGAATTTTATATACCCCAATAAATGTCAGAAAACATGGCAGTTGTACAAGAAATTATAAAAAGCTTACTCTCATTATCAGAAACATCTCCATGGGACCCATACAGAAAGATATTAAGATCCAATAAAAAAATACCACAAAAGGATTGGTCGAATTTATTAAAACTTGTACGAACCAAAGAATTATACAAAATACTCAAAATAGATATGACAACTAAAGAAGCCAGAATTCTCGGATCGGCATTGGCACATACGAAATTGAATCATTTGGAAGATATTGTAGATCTAATTATACAGAAAAATGATCAATGTACACCAATTTTATTGAAGTGTATTTTAGAGAAGAAGTGTAAATTTGATATGTCGAGTGTTCAGGAATATCTCCATTCTATTGTTGATAATCCCATAAAACTTGTTCATTTGGAGATACTTGATGTTGTATTGGAATTTTATCCTAATCTTATTACTGATAAGATAGTTGATTACTGTAAAACGAATGAACATGAAATATGTCAGAAAATAGTAAACAGTACTGGGATGGAAGTTCTATAGAAAAATAAATTATAATTTAGAATCGAATATTTAAAAGATATATAAACGATAATATAACTTCTACTAATAATTTATTACTTTTTTTAGTAATCACTATTTTATACCTAATCTAACAGATATTTGAGGATAAATTCACTAAACTTAAAAAGCATTTATATAATTATTCATTGAGCTTAAATGAAAAACTTACTCATAATTAAACATTTTTTGTATCGAAGTCTTAATTTAGACACGAATCTTGTAAATATCTTAAAAACCTAGATGGTTTAATTTTAAGTCAATTAACAGAATCTAGAATTTCTAAAGAGAAAAATCGAACCTTTTAAACCGAAATTTTTAAATATAGAGTATGCTGAAGAAAACAAATGTAGTTTATTTTTGTATTCCTGCTTAGCACAGTTTAAATTGCCAAATACGTATGCTAATTCGTTTTTCATTTAAAATTATGAGGTATAAATGATGCCATTTTTTATCATTTTTTTTAGAGTTAATTAATGTGGGATTCTAAAGATTGATATTTGTTATTTCTTTAATAAATCATTTTGCTAAAATTAAGTTAGCCGTAAAATAAATAATGTATAAAGGAACTATAAGTGAACACAACAATTACTCGTAAATTCTGTAAAAAATCTTCCTTATTCATTTTCTACATATATTGAATATGTGTAAAATTTGATCCATTAATTAAAGATTAAATAAATGTTAATTCTCTCCATGATCTTTATCAGCAATTGAGTTTACAGTAACAAGTTTTAAATGACTTAGTTGAGTGTACAACTATGATTTCGTATATTTAATAAAATATTATTAGTTATGCAAATATCAATTTTTTATATTACAATTGTATCGACTATATTCATCTAACTTTTTACTAATTTTTTTTACTACAGCCGACCTAAAATTCAAAAGTTTATTTTAATTAAATTTTATATAAAGATTCGTTTTTAACCCATAATATGTTTCTAAACTTTTTAACATACGCTCTAATATGTAAGACTGCCCATACTTGTATGGATACGTCTATAATACGCCCAACTGAAAGTATTTACGCAACCAATGACGTTATATCCAAAGGAATAGCATATGGCTGGGACATCACTGAATTCTTGACATTTTTTATTGTACAAAAGTTAACTGACATCGAATACAACGATACTTATATATTCACTGATATAGGAAACGTCGAGAAATTCAAGACGGAGCTTAATGAGACTTTGGCGATATTTAAAGAGGTCTTAAAGGAAGCCTATACTAAAAATCTTTGGCCTTTTGGAATTCACCCTATACATGCTAAGGTACGGGATATATGGGGAAAGTGTGCTAAATATATGAAAAATAACGAACTATTTAATTTATTCTCGACTCTAAAACATTCCGCTGATCCTAAAAATGATTATGAAAGAGCGCTCAAAATTCTTTGTACAATTAGCCCATCAGATAGGATTTATTTAGATTACGATTTGATATCTAATAACGTTGGCGGTAATAATTTTAAGCTATTATATGAAACTTATGGTATCAAAAGACATTATGAAGAAGTATTCGAACATAAGAATCTAATGTTTGTAGCCTACAATAACTTGAAAGAATACTTTAATAAACTAAGTATGGTGGAAATTATTTGCCACGACTGGTCGAAATATTTACTTGGGGCGTCTATAGGTTACACTTACAAGTGGTTCCATTCTAAAGAACCATCATGCGATTTAATGACAGCTTGGGCAGCCGCCGCGGGCGAAGATTTGACATCATTTTTCGATAAAACGTTCGATATTGGTTGGAAAATCCACTATCAATCTGAAAATCATCATCCAGAATATTACTGTACTCCCTTTTCAACTGAAAAAAGGGAAGACGGCCTTATTGGAATAACTTATAAAACTGATATGGACGTCAGGGGTCTACAGGAATCTTTTATCGACATGTGCTGTAGAGAGCTCGCTAATCAAATGAAATCTAATTCGAGTGATCTGAAGCATGCGAAGTATATTGAATTTAAACTCGAATATCTTAGTAGATACAATCCACCAGACGCCGTGAAAATTGCCAATCTAATTTTAACTATTTTAAAGGAAAAGGCTATTAGTCGTGAGTATTATCAAGAAAAGAAAGCTTTTTATAAAGACTTTGAAAAGTCGCTAATGCTTGACCAACCGAGCTGCAAAATTAATTAAACAGTGTTTAATTGTATTCTAATAATCAAAAAAAAAATTTGTAAAAAATTACGGGATTAAAAAAAACTCTACAATTTTTCATTAAAAATTGAAAAGAATACCAGTAAAAACGCGGCATAAATGTTTGACGAAAAAATCGGGGTTTACTCAATCAAATACCACATAAATCATTTACTTATTTTACTCGCTAGGTGGCTTTTAGATTAATTAAAGTTTTTTATTACTATTAATTATTTACTATTCGAAAATATTATAAATTCTTACAATTTAATTTAAGAAGATGGTGACCGAAAGATTACATATCTTTTTTACAAAAAAATTGAGCATAATCGTTCGATAGATTTTTTTTAAAAATATTGCAAAAATGTTAAAAAGTTTAGAGCATATATTTTCACTTTTAATATAACGTCACTAGGTTATTTTGGCTTTAAATGAAGGGCTGCAGTTCTGGATCAAAAGCAGAAGGTCTCACTAGTCAAAATCTGTGCTGAGAGTATACTAACAACCCTGTTTAACAAATAAAATTATCAAACCAGGGGCTCTCAACCCCCAGACTAGAGGTTTCAATTTCCCTCTCGAGTCCCGGGACTCGTGAGGGAAAATGAATTATTTTTAACCCTACTAAAGATAGTATTTATCTACTGGAATCATTTTACAAAAAAATATAAAAAGCAAATGCAATCATTGTAGTGATACTATATCAACTATGGGATCTTCTACAACCGGGTTGAAAAGGCATATGGAGTCTAAGCACTAGAGATAAAAGTTCACGTGGATGTGGAAAAGTGTTTATCTACACTTGATGACTTGTTTATTCCGTTAGTTAAACTATTGGTTGTAAAAATGATATGTTTTGACAACCTTATCATGTAATGTAATATGTACAAGTGAATGTATTAGATTTCTTGTTGCCAAATCTGGATATGAACTTCCCACTTCTAGAACAACTTTAATCGAGTACGTTAAAAAAAAATACTTCATAAAAAGAAAAGTAATTAATTTTAATAAAGAAAAATTAAGTGCAGGTTAAAAGCTTTACTAACTATTGATGAGTGGTTTTCTCTTTCAAAAAGAAAATATTTAAATGTGAACTTTCACTTTTCGGACAATTGATTTTTCCGTCTTGGGTTTATAAGACTCAACGGCAGTGCTACTAGTGAAATATTATTAGATGAAATTAAAATAAGATGTGTAAAGGCTCATATCCGGGTCTCCGGGGTTTGTAGATATCTATAATTAATTTAAAATAATTATATCCTGGTGTTCTCCAAGTGTTTTGTTTCTGTTGTTAACGTTTTCTTACTTTATATTTCGGTTGTCTTTTTCAGCCCTTTCCAGGAGTACTTTATTTTAATACAGGCGTGTTCGAAAATTTCAACATGAAAAATGAAGGAAAAATGTCGAAAATTTTAAACCCCATATGAAAAAACTATTATGATCAAAATGGATATTCAGAACAGTCAAACTAGCATTATGAACAATCATAGTAAATATTGTCACTGTGCTTATCACTGGGATGCCTAAAAATTAGAAATTATGTCGTAGAAAACTCCAACTTTTCAAAAATTCCAACACGGTAGGGGACAGGAAAAAATTTTTCAAACTTTACGTTTATTTCGTTGCTTAAGAGTGTCGAAAATTCCAACACTTTCAAATGAGCATTGATCCTTCAAATAACCTAGAAATTCACTTAACTTAAAAAGAAATATTATTAAAGACAGGAAACAACCCTATAAAAACATTAAAAAGTTTGCTGTTGACCACAATGTTTATATACAAGTACCAAGATTTCCTCTGAGTTATCAAATGATCTAATAAATCTTGACAGTGGAAATTTAAAACTAGAAGATAAAATGTTATCAAGAAGCCTTAAAGTAAAATGATTGAGATAGACGAATATATCATCAATGGTATTAAAGAAATAAGAAATAAACGGGGTCTAGTTTCTAGAGTGAGGATCTTTATTTTAGCGAATAGATATATCGAAAAACATAGGGAATGTTCAATTAATATAACGTAATATTTTTTTTCTTACCTTTAAACAAACTAAGGATCAGGAATCTTACGGCCCTCCCCGGGGGCGTAGGGTACTTGATCCAAAAAAACTACAAAAGCTGCTAAAAGGCGCAGATAAATATACTGTTTTATCTTTTTTGAGTTAAAAACAACTAAATAAAAGAGAATAAAATTTAAAAAAAAAAATTAAAAAAGCTATTTTTGTGTAAATTGCAGTTTTTATGAGGTTTCAGGGGCACTTTATTTTTGTTGATTTTTAAACATGAAATTGTTGGAATATTCGCACATCACTGTATCTGTAAATCCTATCAACTTATTGCCAGCTGTCACTGGGGTTCTTCAAATGGGTTTTTTATGGCTCTATGGAGTCTAATGATTACCCTGTTGTCGTCCGCTGACATAAAATATAAGTAATAGATTTGATAATCATATCTATTGTAAAATTATGATTTTGATAAATAAATGATTTTAATCCTTTTAAACAATCAAAATCCTTTTTCTTTAATTACACGTAAATGAATAGAAATTAGCTTTTATTATTTGTTCTGGGTATTCGTTTAAAAAAATGAGTGTGAAAAAATTACTTGTCTAAATTTATAAGAAAGTTGATTAAATGTTTAATCTCTTCATGATCTTTATCAGTGATTGGTTTTACATAAACTTATTTTATATGTTAATTTTACATAAACTAATTTTATCTGACGTATTTAAATTAAGAACATTCATTTTAATATTTAATTAGATATTTTTAATTTATGACAAAATATTTTTTTGTAAAAATTATATTTAATATGCATTTATATCACTATTTTTACTACAGTCATTACAATGTGTCAAAAATCTCGTTCTAATATCGATTTAATTAAATTTTATATAAATATTCGTTTTTTATACCCATTATGTTTCTACACTTTTTATCATACGCTCTAATATGTAAAACTGCCCATACTTGTATGGATACGTCTATAGTCCGACCAACTGAAAGTATTTACGCAACCAATGATGTTTTATCTAAAGGAGTTGCCGATGGCTGGGACAGCCCTGATTTCTTGACATTTTTTATTGTACAAAAGTTAACTGATATCGAATACAACGATACTTATGAATTCACCGATATAGGTAACGTCGAGAAATTTAAGACCGAGCTAAATGAGACTTTGGCAAAGTTTAAAGAGGTCTTAAAGAATGCTTTTACTAAATATACCTGGCCTATCTGGCCTAATAGCAGCGACCCAGTACATACGAAAATACGCGATATCAGAGATAAGTGCGCCAAATATATGAAAAATAACGAACTATTTAATTTATTTTCGACTTTAAAACATTCCGCTGATCCTAAAAATGATTACGAAAAAGCGCTCAAATTTCTGTGTAAGATTGATTACTCAGAAAGGATTTATTTAGATTACGATTTGATATCTAATAACGTTGCCGGTAATAATTTTAAGCTGATATATGAAACTTATGGTATCAAAAGACACTATGAAGAAGTATTTGAACATAAGAATCTACTGTTTGTAGCCTACAATAACTTGCAGGAGTACTTTAATGAACTAAGTATGGTGGAAATTATTTGCCACGACTGGTCGAAATATTTACTTGGGGCGTCTATAGGTTACACTTACAAGTGGTTCCATTCTAAAGAACCATCTAGCGATTTGATGACAGCTTGGGCAGCCGCCGCGGGCGAAGATTTGACGCAATTTTTCGATAAAACGTTCGATATTGGTTGGAAAATTCATTTTCAATCTGAAGATCATCATCCAGAATATTACAGTACTCCCCTTTCTGGAGAGGTAAGAGTAGATGGTCTTATCAGAATAACCTTTAAGAATAATATGAACGTCGTCGGTCTACAGGAATCTTTTATCGACATGTGCGGTAGAGAGCTCGCTAATCAAATGAAATCTAATTCGAGTGATCTGAAGCATGCGAAGTATATTGAATTTAATCCTAAATATCTTAGCAGATACAATTCACCAGACGCCGTGAAAGTTGCCGATCTAATTTTAAATATTTTGAAGGAAAAAGCTGTTAGTTCTGAATATTATCAAGAAAAGAAAGCTTTATATGAAAACTTTAAAAATTCGCTGATGCTTAGCCAAACAATTTCAACTACTAATTAAACACTGTTTAATTATATTTAAGCCAATATTTTTCAGAAATTTTATCTCAATAAAGAAGAAAAATTTTTTTAATTTTTTTTAATATCGTATGAAATAATATAAGAGAATTTTTATCCTTCATTATGGTATGTTAAAAATATAATATGTAATTTAAAGTTAACAATTTGAAAAGTAAATATATTGGCGATACTAGTAGCTTTAAAAAGCATATCAACCGATTGTTTAATTCGGAAGGTACTGCTTATTGAGCAGGACATCTATTTGATTCAAAAAATGTACCCAATTTAAATTGTATAGCTTTATCAAGCAACACAAATTTGTCGATTTTACAATTTAAATATTCAAAAATTTTGTAGATATCAAAATTTGCTTACGTTACTAGATCGATTTCTTTATATCTTAAATCTTACAGGTATTAAGCTAAACAGCTGGAGTTTTAGTACATATTAAGAAACATATTTATAATTGCATTAAATTGGATTTAAGACATTTATTGTTGTAGTATAAGTTTATGTTACATGATTTCTAATTTTAAGTAACTTAAATTGGCGAACTCGATATTCGCACCAAAGTGAGCTCAAAAGTTATAAAAAAAACTTTTACTAAAGTGCGTTAAAAAAAAGTAATTTAATTTTTAAAAAATACCATTATAATGTTATTTTAAGGTTAAGTTATTATTTTCAAAATTTTGCAGAAAAAGTGAACATTTTTTCCGCTTCGTCTTTTAAAAAAAGTAGCACAATTTTATAACCCTAGTTATATTTAAAAATTAAATTTAAACAAAATTTTATCGTAAAATAAAATTCAAATAAAATTTTATCGTAAATTTAAATTCAAATAAAATTTTATCGTAAATTTAAATTCAAACAAAATTTTATCGTAAAATTAAATTCAAAATAAATTTTATCGTAAAATTAAATTCAAATAAAATTTTATCGTAAAATTAAATTCAAATAAAATTTTATCGTAAAATTAAATTCAAATAAGATTTTATCGTAAAATTAAATATTCGGTCTATATTAATAAGGCTCAGCGGTTTTGCAGAAATTATAATTTTTGTAAATTTTAAAAATATTAGAGTTTAATAACATATTTAAGTGATATATTAAACCTTTATTTAAAATTCCACACCAACTTAAGGAATTAAATTCTTTTTTACATGTTCATATGTCTTATTTACTTATTTAAAAATTATATTTTTCATCATCCTTAGAAGTCAGGACTTCTACACGAATGTCCGAATAAAAAAAATTTGAAAATCATTAGTACATAGCTACAAGTCATGATTTTCTATAAAAAGTTATAAATGATAGCAAGTTGGCCATATTTCTATCGAATAAGGTTTGACATAATAATTAAATAGATAATTAAAGTAATTTTTTGTTATAAATTTCTGAAAGTGTTTCCTGCAATCCGTTTAACCCAATTTATGATGCTTTTTTATCCCTCAAATCGTTAGATTATTGTAGATTTAAGCTTGAAAGATTATCCTAATAGATTAAAAATGTATTGCTCTACACAAGCATCCATTCTTCAAACACATTAGTATAATGTTGTCGAACTATCTTTATCGATTATTTTGCAAAATTTATCATCATTTTAAATTTTTTCACCTTCTCGCTTTATGCCCGTCTTCTTAAGGGATTAAAAAATTAAAAATGATCGGAGTCTCAAAAAATTGGCGCGGATTCCTCCGGTTACCATTTTTATTATGATTTTAATATTAAAGTGACATATCACGACAAATACATTAAATTTGTCAAATCGGGTCATTTTACTAGAAATTTTTTTTAAGCTTATTTTTTTTTATTGTAGTAGACATATTAAATAGATTTTAAGACTTAACTTCAAAATATAATTTAATAATTTTTGACAAGTCTATATGCCAGTAATGTATTCCAAAATAACTTAAATTGATGACTTTTTACGTGCTGTTTTGGCCTTTTAACATTTGATATAGTTTTTTTATTTTGTATAAAAAATAAAAATCTATATCAAATCAAGCACGATTACCTGGAAGGATTTCCAATAACAAATATAATTTTCGTCATTGCATATTATTGACATATATTAATGTTTGTTTATTTTTTAAAGAATGTATAAATTTTTTTATAAAAAGGCTAATTACGGTACAAAACTTTTTTTCGTTAAAAATAAAAATTCATAACAGGTTTTTGATATTTGTCTCATTTAAATTTTTATTGACATGTTCTAAAACAGCATCCTAAAAAAACCAAATATAATGAGTATAGGTATGAAAAGTACACATCCTATACAAATTAGTATTATAAAGCTGAATCCAAAACATAGCGCCATAAAAAACAAGACTATTAAAACTAATATTAGCGATAGAATCAATATCCCAATTGCCATATATTTATAACTCTTTTGTCTGTTCTTGATATTTAAATATAGCTTAAGTTCTACTGCTTTTAAAATTTTTACTGGCGTGTCATAATTGGATTTGGGATTATCATAAATCTTTACATCGTATTTATTAGTTATCTCCACTACGTATTTTGAGTTTCTATTGGAATTGTAACTATAATGATGAGTACTAGAGTTCCCGTTACTAATATAACTACTATTTGCATCCAAGTCAATAATCTCTTTGGTATTGTTCTCATTAAAAAAATCCCCGTGTATTTCAAAATCTTTTAAACATACGGTTGTACGTTCGCCATATAAAAATTTTATATTTAACGAATCATGATTTAAATCGTAGAATCTAGTTGGTTCGTCTGATATCCCCACTTTTATACTTTTATTTGATCCTTTAAACATAATTTGGCATTTAGCATCCTTTTCTAGGCTTAAAAAAGAGGTTGAATCTAATTCTGAAGGAAAAAGTATTGTGACAAAAGATGGTGAATGAAATTCCTCATTATAATCGTTTTGAAAAATAGTGAATCTACTTGGATTTGATATTACAAAATATCTTTCACTAGTATTTTGTGCCAACAATTTCTGAATTAATGTAATTAAAACTAGCATTAGTAGGGTTACAAAAAATATAAACTAAAAAATCAAATTTTTTAAAGGCTTGGCACAAAAATAAAACCAAATGATGAATTATTGTTTACTAAAAAAAAGAATTTTTAAATTGTAAATGTAATTCAAAAGACAAACAACAAACATTAAAAATTTTAAGTTTATATAAAAAATTTAATTTAGCCGAAAAATAAACTTTACAAAATTTTAAAATATATTAAAGATTGTTAAATTTACTTGAAAATTCAAAAATTTTGCATTAAAATGTTTTAATTTTAACCATTTTTGATAAAGTTTTATCATTCACAAATCTTTATTTATATTGTTGTTGACTAAGATTTTTAATTTAAGACGTTTTTTGTTTTTAAACTTTAAATATACCAATATATTTTATCTGTAATTTAAACTTCATTACCTTTACATTTTTGTTTGTCAAAAAGCAAAATATTTGGCTAAGGTGCGACCTTTGATTCAAAAAGTAGCTTAGCGGTTTTTAAAAATGTTTTACCCCTAATTATGAATTTTCAAGGATGCAGAATTATGGGCGAGGAGGAGCTACGGACATTTTATAGGGACTTAGTAGGCCAAAAGTACACTCAATTAAGTTTTAATTGTGGTAGTAAAACCATAATATAGGTTTTTACACGCGACGGGATTGAATTTGGAAAGGAACAAGCAACCTTGATTTGTACCTGGTCCATATTCAAATATATCTTCTCTATGTGGAAGGGAACCATATTTTATAACTTATAATAGATCATATGTTTATTTTAAGGGTGATTAACATGTGGTGTATAGGTGCCAGTATTTAATTAAAAAGGGGTGTTGGGTTTTAGTATAGACTCCGTTAAGACAGTATACGGACACATGAGTCATATGGAGTCTACAATAAATATCTTTCGCAGGTAAAAAAGAAAATATCGATGAAAGCAAAATTGGTAAAAATTAAAACCACAGAGGACACAATATCAAGGGTTTTTGGGCGTTAGGATTAGTCGAAAGAACTACAAAAAAAGAATAGTAGTGATAATAGTTGAAAAAAACGCTGAAACATTAATTACACTTATATTGTCTTATGTTAACGTGAAATCTATTATTTATACTGATTTTTAGAAGGCGTATAACTCTTTAAAACAATTTTTTTTTTTGAGTCATAAGACTGTAAATCGCAGTCTTCATCATAAGGATCCGGAAACAGGTGTACATAATAAAATAATACAATTCAAGGAAATTGGCGGCCAGTTAAGATGTCTATGCCGCTTAGAGTTAGGACTAGAATACTTTGTGATTTATATTTATTTAGATATATGGCAATTAGAAATGGGAAAGATAAAACTCCAAAGTGTATTAAAATGGTTCCTTTAATGTTTTTTATTAAGTTTTTGTTAATTTTTGTATATTTACTCGATTTTCATCATGCTCCTCACGTTGTTTAAAAAACGATTTTCCAAAAACAGGGTAAAAAATTTTAAAAAAACCCTAACCCACTTTTTGTACCATGGATGCTACTTTATTTAAAAGAACTTTCAATTGTAAGCCTAAAAGTGTTATTAATTGCGCTTATAATATTCATTTTTATGATAAAAAAAATTTAATATTTTTGCAAATCAAAATAATTTTTTAACAAAAGTAAAAAATTGTATTTATAACTTCTAAATAAACGAGGCAATTTTTATTTAAATCATGTACAACTTTTTTAAATCATGTACAATTTTTTGTGTTTCTTTTTTTAAAACTTCACATTATATTTTTGCAGAAAATGTATCTTTCATATTTTTCCTGGAAAAATAGTTCATTTATCCTTAAAATATAAAAATTTTGATAAATCGTCCAATGTTGTTATGTTTTTTACATTTGTAAACTTATACTAAAAAAATAAACTTCTAAAATGGTTTATAGAAGATTGCTTCTTATCCTAAATTTAATATTTTTTTTTTTAAATTAATATTTTCTAAATGCAAAAAGTTTTAAAATCTCGTACATTTTAACTTTTACATGATCAAACCCCGATATTATATTTTAAGTGTTTAATCTTGAAGTTTGTGCTGAAACTAATTATTATTTTAAACACTGAATTTTTTTCAATTTTTAATTTAGATTTATCGAACTTGCCTTTTATAGTTATTTTTTCGCAAAAAAAAAGAGATAAAAAATTAAAACTATATAAGAGTTTTCTTAAATTTATTTAACTACTAAAATAACGATTTTTGTGTTATATTGCTTTACAGTGACAATAAAATTGTCTTTACATATAAATTTTTATTATTCAAATTTTTGATACAAATCAAGAAACTTGCAGTATTTTTTTTGTCTACTAAAGCGTAACCCATTAACTAAATACATTTTTATGAAAAAATGTATGTTTAATTTGCCACTTGAATACCACAGCTATTTACTATCAAAATATTTTTAGCATTTTTTAAAACCTTAAATAATTTTGATAAATAAAATATCAAATTAAAATACAATCGAACTAGACTTATCGGACCGATTATGAAATAGGTTTGATATTTTATTGTTCTTCGGTGGAACTTACTGTATTCATTTTTCGATTACAAAAATAGTATAAAAAAATTAAATAAAGATTTTTTAAATTAAAATTTTTTATTTTAGTTTCTACATTGTGTTCTCAAATATTTAGCTCAATTATAAATTAATGACAAAACTGCGATTTGTCGATATTAGCTTAAAACACAATGCCACAAAAAACAATACGAATATGAATATAATCATAAAAAACGCCAGGCCAAATATCCCAGGAGATCCTCCATATTTATACGCTGATTTAAACCGTATTTTAAGATCAACTGCGTATATTGTTTTTATAATACGAGTACGATTAATGCCTCTGACTTCGTAAATCCTCACGTCGTAGTTGCTATTGATACTCACTTTATATGTCATGTCATCAGTAGAACTGTATCTGTAGTGATATGAACTTCTCCATGAATTACTAATATAGTTTCTCTTTCCATCCAAACTCACGTTCTCATTCTGATAATTTGAGTTTCTAAAATTTCCGTGTACTTCTGAATTTCTTATATTCATAAACGTATTTCTGCCATATAGAAATTCGATTTTTAGCGTATCATCTGCCAGACTGTAAATTTTAGCCCTGTTATTAGGGATTTTAATATGAATGGTTTTACTGCCACCTTTAAAAACCATCTTACAATTTGAATCCCTACTAAGGCTTAAAAACGATTTCGGGTCTAAATTATTAGGGAAAATATTTTAACATGCGAGGGTGAATGAAGATCTTCCCTAATATTGTTTCTTTCTTGTATTATTGTTAATCCCCTTGGATTGTCTATCTCAATAAAATGATCATTTTCTGTTTGTCCCATCAGTAAGTTAATTAATGTACTAAAAACTAGCATCTATGGGGTAAAATCAATTTTGTATAAATAACTCCTTTTACTGGTAAATTTGATATATATGACACCTGAGATAAAAAACAAAATTCGCCCTTACAATAAAATATAAACTTGCTTTTTAATTACAACTCCGATGTCAAAAAAATCATTTAAAAAAATACAAAAATTATTTTCTACATACTTTAATTAAAAAAACTGATCTTCAATTTTGTTGCGAGAGATATCAATTTTAAAAATCAAGGACTTATATTTTTTAGTATATAAAAACAAAAATCTTAAAACTAGCTAGTAGATTAATCTCAAAGTTATAAAAAATTAAAAAATAATTTTTGCAAAAATATTTTAATTAAAATTATAATGTCGAATCATAAATTTAAAAGGTAAATTATATCTTTAATTCTGATAGTTTCGCTTTTTAAGTAAACGTGAACAAATAAAGCAATTTTTTTATTTTTTATCCAAAACTTATCGCTAATAAATATTAACTAAACTTATCGCTAATAAATATTAACTAAACTTATCATTAATATAATTATTAACTATTTTTCTTTGACGTAAGAAAATTTTAAAAAAAATTTACGATATCCGTTTGATTAATTAAATGTTTGAAAAATTGATCAATAGTATTTTTGCCGCATTTTTTAAAACCCCTATATTGGATTAAATTTGTAAAATAAATTTTTGTACATTTTTATACTTAAAAAACTAATTTAGTCAATTTTATTATTTTAAGTGCTTTTTCGCCAATTCAATCTCAGTTGCTCTTTTTTCAATATATTCATCATAAAATTTTTTCTTACTTCCAAATAATGACACATGAGTGTTGACTTTAAGAATCCTAAGTATTTTTTTGACTATCAAATCTACATCCTTATAAGTAAATTTGTCAAGTTGTTTTTCATTAAGTTCTACAAATACTCCATCTTTCATTACATCATATTTCTTTTCAATATCTATCTTCTGGCCTAATATTCTTGCTACTATATCTATAAAGGCCTCTTCCCTAAATTCATCTAGCATCTCCCCGTTTTCTTTAGATATTCTCGAATTACTCAGATTATAAAAATCTTTCGATCTTCTCGGATAGGTCTCGGGGCAGTAATCTTCAATAACACAATGGAATTTTTTGGATTTCATCCATATCAAGTCCCACAATTCAAGAATTTTAGTGTAATCCTTTTTTTCTTTGGTCAATCCTCGCCACCCTCTCATAATCGCTTCCGATTCAAATTCGCGGCCATTTTGGTGTATCCATTTCCACGTGTAGCCCAGAGAAATTTCGAATAAGTATTTGGTCCAATCGTGGCAAATAAGCATAATCATTTTTAAATTCGGAAGATACCCTGATAATTCGCTGTAAGCTATAAAAATTAGATCTTTATGTCGGGCTACCTCGTCGAAATGTCGCCCCATTTTAAATATATCGCGTATTAAGTGATGCTTATCTCCGCCTTTTCCATATAATAAGTTTAATTCGAGTTCATCCCGTTGACTGGAAGTCATTGTACTTAAAAATGACAAAGTATTTTCATATTTATTTCCAAGACCATCTTGAATTAGAGGACTAATCTGTTTGCTTAAAATGCTCTTTATCTCACTTTTCGCCACATATTCTTCGATTTCTCTCTGGATCAATAAAAGTTTTTTTATAACCGGATCATTTTCATCCAATTTGTTTAGCCATTTATTTTCTTCGTACATACCTCGCATCACATTTCTAAACTTCTCAATGTTATGATTAAAATCTGCCTTAAAAGCTTTTAAGTCGCCATAATGAAATAAATTGTAGTCTTTATTAATTTCAATACTTTGTAATTTTAATATAACGAAAAATAATAATTTTTTCGGCCTATCCCATTCATATTCGAAAGATTTAAGATGTATGTCTTCAAGAGAATATGGGTGTTCTATATTAATAATTAAAGATGTAGAACTATCTACTATTTGATGTATACTTGAACCAGCAGAATTAATTTCAATAGTAGAACCGGATATTATCTGTATCGTAAGAAGTACTAACCAAGAGTAAGTTTCTCCATATATCATCATAAATTAACCGCCCGCAAATTATATATTTATATATTTGATCCTTAAAAGTCTATTGGCCCACTAAAATAACTCATAGAATGACACTATCAAAAAAAAAAATTAAAGGCATTCAAAAAATTGCGCATTCACTTTATTCTTCAAAAAGCATTAGATATGTTTTTAAATGTTTTATAAAAGATCTGATCTTTATCTTAATGTTTTAAGTGTTCTATCAATGTAAACGATTAGTCCATAA
>CATOAI010000005.1:0-5000 GCA_951361185.1 Ochropacha duplaris
CGATGTTTTTCTATGAGACTTGTATCCCTTAGGTAGACTTTTAAACAAACTACGATATATAGGTGTTTTCTACAATTTTCACAGCAGAAGGCTGGGAAAGGTGTCTACGGATGCGGCTCGGCGAGAGAAGCTCAACCAAAGCGGAAAACAGGTAAGTGTTTATAGAAAATTTGAAAGAAAATTGAAAATTACTGTAATTTATAATGAAATTTTATGTTTTTTGCAGATTGACAATTATTTTAATATGAAGCTACTGAATTTACTATACGGGGTAAGCAATGGG
Organism: Ochropacha duplaris; assembly: GCA_951361185.1. Classification (NCBI taxonomy): domain Eukaryota; kingdom Metazoa; phylum Arthropoda; class Insecta; order Lepidoptera; family Drepanidae; genus Ochropacha; species Ochropacha duplaris. The sequence continues at coordinate 284 of CATOAI010000005.1, forward strand.
GTCCGGGAACACAACGATTGGCAAAAAGAATGGGAACGAAAAGCGAATTTTCAGAAAAAATATCGATGTTTTTCTATGAGACTTGTATCCCTTAGGTAGACTTTTAAACAAACTACGATATATAGGTGTTTTCTACAATTTTCACAGCAGAAGGCTGGGAAAGGTGTCTACGGATGCGGCTCGGCGAGAGAAGCTCAACCAAAGCGGAAAACAGGTAAGTGTTTATAGAAAATTTGAAAGAAAATTGAAAATTACTGTAATTTATAATGAAATTTTATGTTTTTTGCAGATTGACAATTATTTTAATATGAAGCTACTGAATTTACTATACGGGGTAAGCAATGGGGTCCGGGAACACAACGATTGGCAAAAAGAATGGGAACGAAAAGCGAATTTTCAGAAAAAATATCGATGTTTTTCTATGAGACTTGTATCCCTTAGGTAGACTTTTAAACAAACTACGATATATAGGTGTTTTCTACAATTTTCACAGCAGAAGGCTGGGAAAGGTGTCTACGGATGCGGCTCGGCGAGAGAAGCTCAACCAAAGCGGAAAACAGGTAAGTGTTTATAGAAAATTTGAAAGAAAATTGAAAATTACTGTAATTTATAATGAAATTTTATGTTTTTTGCAGATTGACAATTATTTTAATATGAAGCTACTGAATTTACTATACGGGGTAAGCAATGGGGTCCGGGAACACAACGATTGGCAAAAAGAATGGGAACGAAAAGCGAATTTTCAGAAAAAATATCGATGTTTTTCTATGAGACTTGTATCCCTTAGGTAGACTTTTAAACAAACTACGATATATAGGTGTTTTCTACAATTTTCACAGCAGAAGGCTGGGAAAGGTGTCTACGGATGCGGCTCGGCGAGAGAAGCTCAACCAAAGCGGAAAACAGGTAAGTGTTTATAGAAAATTTGAAAGAAAATTGAAAATTACTGTAATTTATAATGAAATTTTATGTTTTTTGCAGATTGACAATTGGTTAGGTTAGGTTAGGTTAGGTTAGGTTAGGTTAGGTTAGGTTAGGTTAGGTTAGGTTAGGTTAGGTTAGGTTAGGTTAGGTTAGGTTAGGTTAGGTTAGGTTAGGTTAGGTTAGGTTAGGTTAGGTTAGGTTAGGTTAGGTTAGGTTAGGTTAGGTTAGGTTAGGTTAGGTTAGGTTAGGTTAGGTTAGGTTAGGTTAGGTTAGGTTAGGTTAGGTTAGGTTAGGTTAGGTTAGGTTAGGTTAGGTTAGGTTAGGTTAGGTTAGGTTAGGTTAGGTTAGGTTAGGTTAGGTTAGGTTAGGTTAGGTTAGGTTAGGTTAGGTTAGGTTAGGTTAGGTTAGGTTAGGTTAGGTTAGGTTAGGTTAGGTTAGGTTAGGTTAGGTTAGGTTAGGTTAGGTTAGGTTAGGTTAGGTTAGGTTAGGTTAGGTTAGGTTAGGTTAGGTTAGGTTAGGTTAGGTTAGGTTAGGTTAGGTTAGGTTAGGTTAGGTTAGGTTAGGTTAGGTTAGGTTAGGTTAGGTTAGGTTAGGTTAGGTTAGGTTAGGTTAGGTTAGGTTAGGTTAGGTTAGGTTAGGTTAGGTTAGGTTAGGTTAGGTTAGGTTAGGTTAGGTTAGGTTAGGTTAGGTTAGGTTAGGTTAGGTTAGGTTAGGTTAGGTTAGGTTAGGTTAGGTTAGGTTAGGTTAGGTTAGGTTAGGTTAGGTTAGGTTAGGTTAGGTTAGGTTAGGTTAGGTTAGGTTAGGTTAGGTTAGGTTAGGTTAGGTTAGGTTAGGTTAGGTTAGGTTAGGTTAGGTTAGGTTAGGTTAGGTTAGGTTAGGTTAGGTTAGGTTAGGTTAGGTTAGGTTAGGTTAGGTTAGGTTAGGTTAGGTTAGGTTAGGTTAGGTTAGGTTAGGTTAGGTTAGGTTAGGTTAGGTTAGGTTAGGTTAGGTTAGGTTAGGTTAGGTTAGGTTAGGTTAGGTTAGGTTAGGTTAGGTTAGGTTAGGTTAGGTTAGGTTAGGTTAGGTTAGGTTAGGTTAGGTTAGGTTAGGTTAGGTTAGGTTAGGTTAGGTTAGGTTAGGTTAGGTTAGGTTAGGTTAGGTTAGGTTAGGTTAGGTTAGGTTAGGTTAGGTTAGGTTAGGTTAGGTTAGGTTAGGTTAGGTTAGGTTAGGTTAGGTTAGGTTAGGTTAGGTTAGGTTAGGTTAGGTTAGGTTAGGTTAGGTTAGGTTAGGTTAGGTTAGGTTAGGTTAGGTTAGGTTAGGTTAGGTTAGGTTAGGTTAGGTTAGGTTAGGTTAGGTTAGGTTAGGTTAGGTTAGGTTAGGTTAGGTTAGGTTAGGTTAGGTTAGGTTAGGTTAGGTTAGGTTAGGTTAGGTTAGGTTAGGTTAGGTTAGGTTAGGTTAGGTTAGGTTAGGTTAGGTTAGGTTAGGTTAGGTTAGGTTAGGTTAGGTTAGGTTAGGTTAGGTTAGGTTAGGTTAGGTTAGGTTAGGTTAGGTTAGGTTAGGTTAGGTTAGGTTAGGTTAGGTTAGGTTAGGTTAGGTTAGGTTAGGTTAGGTTAGGTTAGGTTAGGTTAGGTTAGGTTAGGTTAGGTTAGGTTAGGTTAGGTTAGGTTAGGTTAGGTTAGGTTAGGTTAGGTTAGGTTAGGTTAGGTTAGGTTAGGTTAGGTTAGGTTAGGTTAGGTTAGGTTAGGTTAGGTTAGGTTAGGTTAGGTTAGGTTAGGTTAGGTTAGGTTAGGTTAGGTTAGGTTAGGTTAGGTTAGGTTAGGTTAGGTTAGGTTAGGTTAGGTTAGGTTAGGTTAGGTTAGGTTAGGTTAGGTTAGGTTAGGTTAGGTTAGGTTAGGTTAGGTTAGGTTAGGTTAGGTTAGGTTAGGTTAGGTTAGGTTAGGTTAGGTTAGGTTAGGTTAGGTTAGGTTAGGTTAGGTTAGGTTAGGTTAGGTTAGGTTAGGTTAGGTTAGGTTAGGTTAGGTTAGGTTAGGTTAGGTTAGGTTAGGTTAGGTTAGGTTAGGTTAGGTTAGGTTAGGTTAGGTTAGGTTAGGTTAGGTTAGGTTAGGTTAGGTTAGGTTAGGTTAGGTTAGGTTAGGTTAGGTTAGGTTAGGTTAGGTTAGGTTAGGTTAGGTTAGGTTAGGTTAGGTTAGGTTAGGTTAGGTTAGGTTAGGTTAGGTTAGGTTAGGTTAGGTTAGGTTAGGTTAGGTTAGGTTAGGTTAGGTTAGGTTAGGTTAGGTTAGGTTAGGTTAGGTTAGGTTAGGTTAGGTTAGGTTAGGTTAGGTTAGGTTAGGTTAGGTTAGGTTAGGTTAGGTTAGGTTAGGTTAGGTTAGGTTAGGTTAGGTTAGGTTAGGTTAGGTTAGGTTAGGTTAGGTTAGGTTAGGTTAGGTTAGGTTAGGTTAGGTTAGGTTAGGTTAGGTTAGGTTAGGTTAGGTTAGGTTAGGTTAGGTTAGGTTAGGTTAGGTTAGGTTAGGTTAGGTTAGGTTAGGTTAGGTTAGGTTAGGTTAGGTTAGGTTAGGTTAGGTTAGGTTAGGTTAGGTTAGGTTAGGTTAGGTTAGGTTAGGTTAGGTTAGGTTAGGTTAGGTTAGGTTAGGTTAGGTTAGGTTAGGTTAGGTTAGGTTAGGTTAGGTTAGGTTAGGTTAGGTTAGGTTAGGTTAGGTTAGGTTAGGTTAGGTTAGGTTAGGTTAGGTTAGGTTAGGTTAGGTTAGGTTAGGTTAGGTTAGGTTAGGTTAGGTTAGGTTAGGTTAGGTTAGGTTAGGTTAGGTTAGGTTAGGTTAGGTTAGGTTAGGTTAGGTTAGGTTAGGTTAGGTTAGGTTAGGTTAGGTTAGGTTAGGTTAGGTTAGGTTAGGTTAGGTTAGGTTAGGTTAGGTTAGGTTAGGTTAGGTTAGGTTAGGTTAGGTTAGGTTAGGTTAGGTTAGGTTAGGTTAGGTTAGGTTAGGTTAGGTTAGGTTAGGTTAGGTTAGGTTAGGTTAGGTTAGGTTAGGTTAGGTTAGGTTAGGTTAGGTTAGGTTAGGTTAGGTTAGGTTAGGTTAGGTTAGGTTAGGTTAGGTTAGGTTAGGTTAGGTTAGGTTAGGTTAGGTTAGGTTAGGTTAGGTTAGGTTAGGTTAGGTTAGGTTAGGTTAGGTTAGGTTAGGTTAGGTTAGGTTAGGTTAGGTTAGGTTAGGTTAGGTTAGGTTAGGTTAGGTTAGGTTAGGTTAGGTTAGGTTAGGTTAGGTTAGGTTAGGTTAGGTTAGGTTAGGTTAGGTTAGGTTAGGTTAGGTTAGGTTAGGTTAGGTTAGGTTAGGTTAGGTTAGGTTAGGTTAGGTTAGGTTAGGTTAGGTTAGGTTAGGTTAGGTTAGGTTAGGTTAGGTTAGGTTAGGTTAGGTTAGGTTAGGTTAGGTTAGGTTAGGTTAGGTTAGGTTAGGTTAGGTTAGGTTAGGTTAGGTTAGGTTAGGTTAGGTTAGGTTAGGTTAGGTTAGGTTAGGTTAGGTTAGGTTAGGTTAGGTTAGGTTAGGTTAGGTTAGGTTAGGTTAGGTTAGGTTAGGTTAGGTTAGGTTAGGTTAGGTTAGGTTAGGTTAGGTTAGGTTAGGTTAGGTTAGGTTAGGTTAGGTTAGGTTAGGTTAGGTTAGGTTAGGTTAGGTTAGGTTAGGTTAGGTTAGGTTAGGTTAGGTTAGGTTAGGTTAGGTTAGGTTAGGTTAGGTTAGGTTAGGTTAGGTTAGGTTAGGTTAGGTTAGGTTAGGTTAGGTTAGGTTAGGTTAGGTTAGGTTAGGTTAGGTTAGGTTAGGTTAGGTTAGGTTAG
>CATOAI010000005.1:10000-20437 GCA_951361185.1 Ochropacha duplaris
AGGTTAGGTTAGGTTAGGTTAGGTTAGGTTAGGTTAGGTTAGGTTAGGTTAGGTTAGGTTAGGTTAGGTTAGGTTAGGTTAGGTTAGGTTAGGTTAGGTTAGGTTAGGTTAGGTTAGGTTAGGTTAGGTTAGGTTAGGTTAGGTTAGGTTAGGTTAGGTTAGGTTAGGTTAGGTTAGGTTAGGTTAGGTTAGGTTAGGTTAGGTTAGGTTAGGTTAGGTTAGGTTAGGTTAGGTTAGGTTAGGTTAGGTTAGGTTAGGTTAGGTTAGGTTAGGTTAGGTTAGGTTAGGTTAGGTTAGGTTAGGTTAGGTTAGGTTAGGTTAGGTTAGGTTAGGTTAGGTTAGGTTAGGTTAGGTTAGGTTAGGTTAGGTTAGGTTAGGTTAGGTTAGGTTAGGTTAGGTTAGGTTAGGTTAGGTTAGGTTAGGTTAGGTTAGGTTAGGTTAGGTTAGGTTAGGTTAGGTTAGGTTAGTGACGAGTTCGAGCGAGTGACAGACCGACTCCGGGGCTGCAAAAAAGCCCCGGGGCCAGATGGAGTCCCAGGTCGCGTCCTCGCTGTCGCCCTGGAACACCTCGGGGACCGCCTCAGGCACGTCATGGACGACTGCCTGAGGGAGGGAAGGTTCCCGAGGGTGTGGAAAGAGGGGCGACTATGCCTCCTCCGTAAAGATGGTCGGCCACCCGATTGCCCGTCCGCCTATCGCCCCATAGTGCTGCTGGATGAGGCCGGAAAAGCGTTTGAACGCATCCTGGCCTCCCGGATCCTGCAGCACCTGGAGACCGCCGGCCCGAACGTCTCTGATAGACAATTCGGGTTCCGGGAAGGGCGGTCCACGCTCGACGCGTTGAAGTCACTGAGGGACTTCTGTGAGTACGCGTCGAGCAGGGGGGAGGGTGTCATCGCGGTGTCACTACACCCTCCCCTATGGGGTGATCAGTGAGGCACTTCGATACCATGAAGTGCCTCACTACCTAAGGCGGATTGTTGAGCACTACCTTACCGAGAGGGTAGTGCTCTGGGAAAACAAAGACGGGCAAAGGGGGGAGAGAAGAATGGCCTGCGGCGTGCCCCAGGGTTCCGTGCTCGGTCCACTTCTATGGAACCTGGGGTACGACTGGGCAATCCGGGGGGAGTTGCTTCCGCGCACACTCGTCGTCTGCTACGCGGACGACACAATGGTGGCTGTGCGCGGGAGCGACAAACGGGAGACCTCCCGGAGGGCGGAAGTGGCGGCTGAGCTGGCGATTGGGCGGATCGCCAGACTCGGCCTAAAGGTGAGCCTCCCGAAGACTGAGGCTATAGTCTTCGGGGGGCGCGGTTGGAGGCTGCCTGCTGAGGCGGCGCTCACCGTGGAAGGAGAAGCGGTCCAAATCAAGCCCCACATCAAATATCTGGGGCTGATATTGGACCGCAAATGGGATTTCGGGGAGCACTTCTCAAAGCTAGCTCCCCGAATCGTGGGCGCCGCTTCGGCGCTAGGTAGACTCCTTCCGAATGTTGGAGGGCCGGGCTCCTTATGCCGGCGGCTATATGCCGGTGTGACAAGGAGCATGGCCCTCTACGGGGCCCCAATATGGGCGGACAAGCTGTCCGCCCGCAACAGGGCCCTGCTGCGGAGGCCCCAACGGGTCGTGGCCCTCAGGATGGTGAGGGCCTATATGACGGTGGCCCACGCAGCGGCCTGCCTCCTCGCGTGCACCCCTCCGTGGGAGCTAGACGCAGAGGTGCACGCAGAGACCTACCAACGTAGGTCAAGGGTCCGGGCAACAGGTGAACGCCCGGACCCTGAGGAGGTGGCGGCCGCCCGCCGTATGACGGAGCGCCGACTGCGAGACCGATGGAAGGCCCAACTAGAGGTCGCCCCTTATGGAGTCCGTACCATAGGGGCGATCCTCCCATCGGTGGACCTTTGGCTCAAGAGGGCAGTCGGCGCGACGTCGTTCCGGCTCGTGCAGGTACTGACCGGGCATGGGTGCTTCGGTCACTACCTGCACAAAATCGGGAGGGAGCCTGACCCGCGGTGTCATGAGTGCGGCGATCCCGACGACACCGCTCAGCACACCCTTGAGGTGTGCAGTCGTTGGGACGCGGAACGTGGCCTCATGGCACGCACCATCCAGCGGGTGGACCTCTCGCTCCAGAGCGTTGTCTCTGCGATGCTCAGCAGCGAGAGGTCCTGGGAGGCTGTGGTCGCCTTCTGCGAATTCATCATCTCGCAGAAGGAGACCGCGGAGCGGGAGCGCGAGGAAAATCCCCTCGCGCATCCCCTCCGGCGCAGACGGCTCGGGTTGAGAAGGCGGCGGTTTGCCGCCCGACTCAACCCATAGTGGCTGCAGGTGGAGGATGGGAGTCCTCTGCCTGCGGTGAAAAGCCACCTAGCGGTCTGGGAGAGTGGCCAAGCGTGCTCGGCCATCTCCCCTTAGGCGCGGGAAGCCCCGGCAATGGCTGGGGCGCCGCCGGTGGGCACCGTGGTCTATGCCTTCGCAGGTACCACGGTGTCCAACAAAACCGGCAAGAGGGCACGTCCGGGTGGTTTTTAGTGGGTAGCACTCCCTACCCCTCCTTATTCTGAGGAGGGTGAGGCGATGTGTAGTCCCACATAACCCTCCGCCACTCCCATGTGCGGAGGGTATGCGTAACGCATTTTCCACCCGGTCAAAAAAAAAAAAAAAAAAAAAAAAAGGTTAGGTTAGGTTAGGTTAGGTTAGGTTAGGTTAGGTTAGGTTAGGTTAGGTTAGGTTAGGTTAGGTTAGGTTAGGTTAGGTTAGGTTAGGTTAGGTTAGGTTAGGTTAGGTTAGGTTAGGTTAGGTTAGGTTAGGTTAGGTTAGGTTAGGTTAGGTTAGGTTAGGTTAGGTTAGGTTAGGTTAGGTTAGGTTAGGTTAGGTTAGGTTAGGTTAGGTTAGGTTAGGTTAGGTTAGGTTAGGTTAGGTTAGGTTAGGTTAGGTTAGGTTAGGTTAGGTTAGGTTAGGTTAGGTTAGGTTAGGTTAGGTTAGGTTAGGTTAGGTTAGGTTAGGTTAGGTTAGGTTAGGTTAGGTTAGGTTAGGTTAGGTTAGGTTAGGTTAGGTTAGGTTAGGTTAGGTTAGGTTAGGTTAGGTTAGGTTAGGTTAGGTTAGGTTAGGTTAGGTTAGGTTAGGTTAGGTTAGGTTAGGTTAGGTTAGGTTAGGTTAGGTTAGGTTAGGTTAGGTTAGGTTAGGTTAGGTTAGGTTAGGTTAGGTTAGGTTAGGTTAGGTTAGGTTAGGTTAGGTTAGGTTAGGTTAGGTTAGGTTAGGTTAGGTTAGGTTAGGTTAGGTTAGGTTAGGTTAGGTTAGGTTAGGTTAGGTTAGGTTAGGTTAGGTTAGGTTAGGTTAGGTTAGGTTAGGTTAGGTTAGGTTAGGTTAGGTTAGGTTAGGTTAGGTTAGGTTAGGTTAGGTTAGGTTAGGTTAGGTTAGGTTAGGTTAGGTTAGGTTAGGTTAGGTTAGGTTAGGTTAGGTTAGGTTAGGTTAGGTTAGGTTAGGTTAGGTTAGGTTAGGTTAGGTTAGGTTAGGTTAGGTTAGGTTAGGTTAGGTTAGGTTAGGTTAGGTTAGGTTAGGTTAGGTTAGGTTAGGTTAGGTTAGGTTAGGTTAGGTTAGGTTAGGTTAGGTTAGGTTAGGTTAGGTTAGGTTAGGTTAGGTTAGGTTAGGTTAGGTTAGGTTAGGTTAGGTTAGGTTAGGTTAGGTTAGGTTAGGTTAGGTTAGGTTAGGTTAGGTTAGGTTAGGTTAGGTTAGGTTAGGTTAGGTTAGGTTAGGTTAGGTTAGGTTAGGTTAGGTTAGGTTAGGTTAGGTTAGGTTAGGTTAGGTTAGGTTAGGTTAGGTTAGGTTAGGTTAGGTTAGGTTAGGTTAGGTTAGGTTAGGTTAGGTTAGGTTAGGTTAGGTTAGGTTAGGTTAGGTTAGGTTAGGTTAGGTTAGGTTAGGTTAGGTTAGGTTAGGTTAGGTTAGGTTAGGTTAGGTTAGGTTAGGTTAGGTTAGGTTAGGTTAGGTTAGGTTAGGTTAGGTTAGGTTAGGTTAGGTTAGGTTAGGTTAGGTTAGGTTAGGTTAGGTTAGGTTAGGTTAGGTTAGGTTAGGTTAGGTTAGGTTAGGTTAGGTTAGGTTAGGTTAGGTTAGGTTAGGTTAGGTTAGGTTAGGTTAGGTTAGGTTAGGTTAGGTTAGGTTAGGTTAGGTTAGGTTAGGTTAGGTTAGGTTAGGTTAGGTTAGGTTAGGTTAGGTTAGGTTAGGTTAGGTTAGGTTAGGTTAGGTTAGGTTAGGTTAGGTTAGGTTAGGTTAGGTTAGGTTAGGTTAGGTTAGGTTAGGTTAGGTTAGGTTAGGTTAGGTTAGGTTAGGTTAGGTTAGGTTAGGTTAGGTTAGGTTAGGTTAGGTTAGGTTAGGTTAGGTTAGGTTAGGTTAGGTTAGGTTAGGTTAGGTTAGGTTAGGTTAGGTTAGGTTAGGTTAGGTTAGGTTAGGTTAGGTTAGGTTAGGTTAGGTTAGGTTAGGTTAGGTTAGGTTAGGTTAGGTTAGGTTAGGTTAGGTTAGGTTAGGTTAGGTTAGGTTAGGTTAGGTTAGGTTAGGTTAGGTTAGGTTAGGTTAGGTTAGGTTAGGTTAGGTTAGGTTAGGTTAGGTTAGGTTAGGTTAGGTTAGGTTAGGTTAGGTTAGGTTAGGTTAGGTTAGGTTAGGTTAGGTTAGGTTAGGTTAGGTTAGGTTAGGTTAGGTTAGGTTAGGTTAGGTTAGGTTAGGTTAGGTTAGGTTAGGTTAGGTTAGGTTAGGTTAGGTTAGGTTAGGTTAGGTTAGGTTAGGTTAGGTTAGGTTAGGTTAGGTTAGGTTAGGTTAGGTTAGGTTAGGTTAGGTTAGGTTAGGTTAGGTTAGGTTAGGTTAGGTTAGGTTAGGTTAGGTTAGGTTAGGTTAGGTTAGGTTAGGTTAGGTTAGGTTAGGTTAGGTTAGGTTAGGTTAGGTTAGGTTAGGTTAGGTTAGGTTAGGTTAGGTTAGGTTAGGTTAGGTTAGGTTAGGTTAGGTTAGGTTAGGTTAGGTTAGGTTAGGTTAGGTTAGGTTAGGTTAGGTTAGGTTAGGTTAGGTTAGGTTAGGTTAGGTTAGGTTAGGTTAGGTTAGGTTAGGTTAGGTTAGGTTAGGTTAGGTTAGGTTAGGTTAGGTTAGGTTAGGTTAGGTTAGGTTAGGTTAGGTTAGGTTAGGTTAGGTTAGGTTAGGTTAGGTTAGGTTAGGTTAGGTTAGGTTAGGTTAGGTTAGGTTAGGTTAGGTTAGGTTAGGTTAGGTTAGGTTAGGTTAGGTTAGGTTAGGTTAGGTTAGGTTAGGTTAGGTTAGGTTAGGTTAGGTTAGGTTAGGTTAGGTTAGGTTAGGTTAGGTTAGGTTAGGTTAGGTTAGGTTAGGTTAGGTTAGGTTAGGTTAGGTTAGGTTAGGTTAGGTTAGGTTAGGTTAGGTTAGGTTAGGTTAGGTTAGGTTAGGTTAGGTTAGGTTAGGTTAGGTTAGGTTAGGTTAGGTTAGGTTAGGTTAGGTTAGGTTAGGTTAGGTTAGGTTAGGTTAGGTTAGGTTAGGTTAGGTTAGGTTAGGTTAGGTTAGGTTAGGTTAGGTTAGGTTAGGTTAGGTTAGGTTAGGTTAGGTTAGGTTAGGTTAGGTTAGGTTAGGTTAGGTTAGGTTAGGTTAGGTTAGGTTAGGTTAGGTTAGGTTAGGTTAGGTTAGGTTAGGTTAGGTTAGGTTAGGTTAGGTTAGGTTAGGTTAGGTTAGGTTAGGTTAGGTTAGGTTAGGTTAGGTTAGGTTAGGTTAGGTTAGGTTAGGTTAGGTTAGGTTAGGTTAGGTTAGGTTAGGTTAGGTTAGGTTAGGTTAGGTTAGGTTAGGTTAGGTTAGGTTAGGTTAGGTTAGGTTAGGTTAGGTTAGGTTAGGTTAGGTTAGGTTAGGTTAGGTTAGGTTAGGTTAGGTTAGGTTAGGTTAGGTTAGGTTAGGTTAGGTTAGGTTAGGTTAGGTTAGGTTAGGTTAGGTTAGGTTAGGTTAGGTTAGGTTAGGTTAGGTTAGGTTAGGTTAGGTTAGGTTAGGTTAGGTTAGGTTAGGTTAGGTTAGGTTAGGTTAGGTTAGGTTAGGTTAGGTTAGGTTAGGTTAGGTTAGGTTAGGTTAGGTTAGGTTAGGTTAGGTTAGGTTAGGTTAGGTTAGGTTAGGTTAGGTTAGGTTAGGTTAGGTTAGGTTAGGTTAGGTTAGGTTAGGTTAGGTTAGGTTAGGTTAGGTTAGGTTAGGTTAGGTTAGGTTAGGTTAGGTTAGGTTAGGTTAGGTTAGGTTAGGTTAGGTTAGGTTAGGTTAGGTTAGGTTAGGTTAGGTTAGGTTAGGTTAGGTTAGGTTAGGTTAGGTTAGGTTAGGTTAGGTTAGGTTAGGTTAGGTTAGGTTAGGTTAGGTTAGGTTAGGTTAGGTTAGGTTAGGTTAGGTTAGGTTAGGTTAGGTTAGGTTAGGTTAGGTTAGGTTAGGTTAGGTTAGGTTAGGTTAGGTTAGGTTAGGTTAGGTTAGGTTAGGTTAGGTTAGGTTAGGTTAGGTTAGGTTAGGTTAGGTTAGGTTAGGTTAGGTTAGGTTAGGTTAGGTTAGGTTAGGTTAGGTTAGGTTAGGTTAGGTTAGGTTAGGTTAGGTTAGGTTAGGTTAGGTTAGGTTAGGTTAGGTTAGGTTAGGTTAGGTTAGGTTAGGTTAGGTTAGGTTAGGTTAGGTTAGGTTAGGTTAGGTTAGGTTAGGTTAGGTTAGGTTAGGTTAGGTTAGGTTAGGTTAGGTTAGGTTAGGTTAGGTTAGGTTAGGTTAGGTTAGGTTAGGTTAGGTTAGGTTAGGTTAGGTTAGGTTAGGTTAGGTTAGGTTAGGTTAGGTTAGGTTAGGTTAGGTTAGGTTAGGTTAGGTTAGGTTAGGTTAGGTTAGGTTAGGTTAGGTTAGGTTAGGTTAGGTTAGGTTAGGTTAGGTTAGGTTAGGTTAGGTTAGGTTAGGTTAGGTTAGGTTAGGTTAGGTTAGGTTAGGTTAGGTTAGGTTAGGTTAGGTTAGGTTAGGTTAGGTTAGGTTAGGTTAGGTTAGGTTAGGTTAGGTTAGGTTAGGTTAGGTTAGGTTAGGTTAGGTTAGGTTAGGTTAGGTTAGGTTAGGTTAGGTTAGGTTAGGTTAGGTTAGGTTAGGTTAGGTTAGGTTAGGTTAGGTTAGGTTAGGTTAGGTTAGGTTAGGTTAGGTTAGGTTAGGTTAGGTTAGGTTAGGTTAGGTTAGGTTAGGTTAGGTTAGGTTAGGTTAGGTTAGGTTAGGTTAGGTTAGGTTAGGTTAGGTTAGGTTAGGTTAGGTTAGGTTAGGTTAGGTTAGGTTAGGTTAGGTTAGGTTAGGTTAGGTTAGGTTAGGTTAGGTTAGGTTAGGTTAGGTTAGGTTAGGTTAGGTTAGGTTAGGTTAGGTTAGGTTAGGTTAGGTTAGGTTAGGTTAGGTTAGGTTAGGTTAGGTTAGGTTAGGTTAGGTTAGGTTAGGTTAGGTTAGGTTAGGTTAGGTTAGGTTAGGTTAGGTTAGGTTAGGTTAGGTTAGGTTAGGTTAGGTTAGGTTAGGTTAGGTTAGGTTAGGTTAGGTTAGGTTAGGTTAGGTTAGGTTAGGTTAGGTTAGGTTAGGTTAGGTTAGGTTAGGTTAGGTTAGGTTAGGTTAGGTTAGGTTAGGTTAGGTTAGGTTAGGTTAGGTTAGGTTAGGTTAGGTTAGGTTAGGTTAGGTTAGGTTAGGTTAGGTTAGGTTAGGTTAGGTTAGGTTAGGTTAGGTTAGGTTAGGTTAGGTTAGGTTAGGTTAGGTTAGGTTAGGTTAGGTTAGGTTAGGTTAGGTTAGGTTAGGTTAGGTTAGGTTAGGTTAGGTTAGGTTAGGTTAGGTTAGGTTAGGTTAGGTTAGGTTAGGTTAGGTTAGGTTAGGTTAGGTTAGGTTAGGTTAGGTTAGGTTAGGTTAGGTTAGGTTAGGTTAGGTTAGGTTAGGTTAGGTTAGGTTAGGTTAGGTTAGGTTAGGTTAGGTTAGGTTAGGTTAGGTTAGGTTAGGTTAGGTTAGGTTAGGTTAGGTTAGGTTAGGTTAGGTTAGGTTAGGTTAGGTTAGGTTAGGTTAGGTTAGGTTAGGTTAGGTTAGGTTAGGTTAGGTTAGGTTAGGTTAGGTTAGGTTAGGTTAGGTTAGGTTAGGTTAGGTTAGGTTAGGTTAGGTTAGGTTAGGTTAGGTTAGGTTAGGTTAGGTTAGGTTAGGTTAGGTTAGGTTAGGTTAGGTTAGGTTAGGTTAGGTTAGGTTAGGTTAGGTTAGGTTAGGTTAGGTTAGGTTAGGTTAGGTTAGGTTAGGTTAGGTTAGGTTAGGTTAGGTTAGGTTAGGTTAGGTTAGGTTAGGTTAGGTTAGGTTAGGTTAGGTTAGGTTAGGTTAGGTTAGGTTAGGTTAGGTTAGGTTAGGTTAGGTTAGGTTAGGTTAGGTTAGGTTAGGTTAGGTTAGGTTAGGTTAGGTTAGGTTAGGTTAGGTTAGGTTAGGTTAGGTTAGGTTAGGTTAGGTTAGGTTAGGTTAGGTTAGGTTAGGTTAGGTTAGGTTAGGTTAGGTTAGGTTAGGTTAGGTTAGGTTAGGTTAGGTTAGGTTAGGTTAGGTTAGGTTAGGTTAGGTTAGGTTAGGTTAGGTTAGGTTAGGTTAGGTTAGGTTAGGTTAGGTTAGGTTAGGTTAGGTTAGGTTAGGTTAGGTTAGGTTAGGTTAGGTTAGGTTAGGTTAGGTTAGGTTAGGTTAGGTTAGGTTAGGTTAGGTTAGGTTAGGTTAGGTTAGGTTAGGTTAGGTTAGGTTAGGTTAGGTTAGGTTAGGTTAGGTTAGGTTAGGTTAGGTTAGGTTAGGTTAGGTTAGGTTAGGTTAGGTTAGGTTAGGTTAGGTTAGGTTAGGTTAGGTTAGGTTAGGTTAGGTTAGGTTAGGTTAGGTTAGGTTAGGTTAGGTTAGGTTAGGTTAGGTTAGGTTAGGTTAGGTTAGGTTAGGTTAGGTTAGGTTAGGTTAGGTTAGGTTAGGTTAGGTTAGGTTAGGTTAGGTTAGGTTAGGTTAGGTTAGGTTAGGTTAGGTTAGGTTAGGTTAGGTTAGGTTAGGTTAGGTTAGGTTAGGTTAGGTTAGGTTAGGTTAGGTTAGGTTAGGTTAGGTTAGGTTAGGTTAGGTTAGGTTAGGTTAGGTTAGGTTAGGTTAGGTTAGGTTAGGTTAGGTTAGGTTAGGTTAGGTTAGGTTAGGTTAGGTTAGGTTAGGTTAGGTTAGGTTAGGTTAGGTTAGGTTAGGTTAGGTTAGGTTAGGTTAGGTTAGGTTAGGTTAGGTTAGGTTAGGTTAGGTTAGGTTAGGTTAGGTTAGGTTAGGTTAGGTTAGGTTAGGTTAGGTTAGGTTAGGTTAGGTTAGGTTAGGTTAGGTTAGGTTAGGTTAGGTTAGGTTAGGTTAGGTTAGGTTAGGTTAGGTTAGGTTAGGTTAGGTTAGGTTAGGTTAGGTTAGGTTAGGTTAGGTTAGGTTAGGTTAGGTTAGGTTAGGTTAGGTTAGGTTAGGTTAGGTTAGGTTAGGTTAGGTTAGGTTAGGTTAGGTTAGGTTAGGTTAGGTTAGGTTAGGTTAGGTTAGGTTAGGTTAGGTTAGGTTAGGTTAGGTTAGGTTAGGTTAGGTTAGGTTAGGTTAGGTTAGGTTAGGTTAGGTTAGGTTAGGTTAGGTTAGGTTAGGTTAGGTTAGGTTAGGTTAGGTTAGGTTAGGTTAGGTTAGGTTAGGTTAGGTTAGGTTAGGTTAGGTTAGGTTAGGTTAGGTTAGGTTAGGTTAGGTTAGGTTAGGTTAGGTTAGGTTAGGTTAGGTTAGGTTAGGTTAGGTTAGGTTAGGTTAGGTTAGGTTAGGTTAGGTTAGGTTAGGTTAGGTTAGGTTAGGTTAGGTTAGGTTAGGTTAGGTTAGGTTAGGTTAGGTTAGGTTAGGTTAGGTTAGGTTAGGTTAGGTTAGGTTAGGTTAGGTTAGGTTAGGTTAGGTTAGTAGGTTAGGTTAGGTTAGGTTAGGTTAGGTTAGGTTAGGTTAGGTTAGGTTAGGTAGGTTAGGTTAGGTTAGGTAGGTTAGGTTAGGTTAGGTTAGGTTAGGTTAGGTTAGGTTAGGTTAGGTTAGGTTAGGTTAGGTTAGGTTAGGTTAGGTTAGGTAGGTTAGGTTAGGTTAGGTTAGGTTAGGTTAGGTTAGGTTAGGTTAGGTTAGGTTAGGTTAGGTTAGGTTAGGTTAGGTTAGGTTAGGTTAGGTTAGGTTAGGTTAGGTTAGGTTAGGTTAGGTTAGGTTAGGTTAGGTTAGGTTAGGTAGGTTAGGTTAGGTTAGGTTAGGTTAGGTTAGGTTAGGTTAGGTTAGGTTAGGTTAGGTTAGGTTAGGTTAGGTTAGGTTAGGTTAGGTTAGGTTAGGTTAGGTTAGTTAGGTTAGGTTAGGTTAGGTTAGGTTAGGTTAGGTTAGGTTAGGTTAGGTTAGGTTAGGTTAGGTTAGGTTAGGTTAGGTTAGGTTAG
>CATOAI010000006.1:0-19531 GCA_951361185.1 Ochropacha duplaris
CAATGATATATTTGACATGTAACTATTTAAATAATCTTAAATAAATAAACCATGTTTAGTTCCAAATTTGGCGACGAACGGCAAAAGTTTTTTTGTTTTCAGAAATGAAGAAAAAGATGACCCACAACAGTTTTTAGAAGACTTGTTAGAGGTGGGAAGGATGAACGAGTATAGTGAAGGAAAACTATTACTAATGTTCAAGATGTCTCTGCAAGAAGAGGCAAAAGATTGGATGATGGCTCAGCCAGCTGGCTTGGAGCTACATGAATTGCTCGAGCGATTCAAAGAGAGATTTGTGAGCAGCATGATGCTCAAGATTAATTTAGAGAAACTGTCGGCGCTTAAATATACTGGAGGCTCTATATTGAATTATCTGGACAAGATGGCAGCACTGGCACGAAAGGGAAATGTTCCAGAGCAGGTTCTCATTGCTTTTGTACTGAATGGCCTGCCAAATAACTTGGCTAACATTATACTGATCAATAACAAGGATGGATTGTCTTGGTCGTATGTTTATAATGCGATGAAAAATGTCAACCCTATGGACTACCAGAGTAGTCAAGTTGTTGTCCCACAGTGTGCCTCGGTCGAAGTGAATGCAGTGAGAAGAAACCAACAGAAGAAAGGAACTAAGAAATTTTCTAGGAAATGTCTTATTTGTGGCCACGGAGGACATGTGGTTGCACAGTGTCGGTATAACGAGCTGGCGAATAAAACAGACAAGTCAAAGAGAGTTCATGATGTGAAAGTGGATAACGAGCTAAAGGCTGAAGGTATGAGCGAGAAGGATTTAAATAAATTTATTTTTAATTACGGGCATCTAAAACAAAATCATAATAGATCTACTGTTAAGCAGGCGTCCATTGTTGGTATTAAAGAAAAATTTGATACGTTGATAGACTCTGGAGCAGAGGTTAGTTTGATTAAACCAGATCTTCTACCAGCAGGAACGACAATTACTAGGAATGGTGTAAAACTAAAAGCAGCTAATTGCTCTCAGATAAGAGTCTTAGGAAAAACATTGGTTAAAGTTAGAGTAGATGGATATGTGTTTGAAGAAGAGTTCTATGTCACTAGAGACATATCTATGCCTTGTATTATAGGATATACATTATTGGATAAATACAAGGTCAGATTGAATTTTGGGGACGGTAGGGTAGATCTTGAATCTCAAAAAATTAATAAGGAGAATGCCATTGGGTGCCACAGAATAGAAACAGGACAAAATAGACCTGTGATGGCGCAGTTATACAAACTTGGTGGAAAGAAAGAGGAGATCGCGTCAAAGATTGTTAAGAAATACTTAGAACAGGGTATAATCAGACCAAGTGATAGTTCTTGGAGAAGACCTGTAATAATAGTCCCTAAGAAAGATGGTGAGGGAAGACTTTGTGTGGATTACAGACGCTTGAATGACGTTACTATAAAGGACGCCTATCCGATGCCACGTGTTGATGAATTTATTGATGCTTTGGAAGGTGCTAGATATTTTACAAAGTTGGATGCGGAGTCTGGGTATCATCAGATAGATATGTGCCCTAGGGATATTGAGAAGACCGCTTTCGCTTGTCGTGAAGGCTTATTTGAGTTTGTGAAGATGCCGTTTGGGCTAGTAAATGGTCCAGCGACATTTCAAAGAGCAATGAATAACATTTTGAGAGAGTATTTATATAAGTTCGTTGTTGTCTACATGGATGATATTCTTATATATAGTAGGTCAGAGGAGGAGCATAGAAAACATGTAGAAATGGTCCTGGTAAAATTGAAGAATGTTGGACTTAAATTAAATACAAGCAAATGCGAATTTGGAAAGAGAGAGTTAAAAATATTAGGACACGTTATCTCAGAGAAGGGAGTAAGAGTCGATGAAGGAAGAATACAGAGTATCAGAGATTTGCCAGTGCCGTGCAGTAAAAAGAAATTGCAGTCTCTTCTGGGGTTATACAATTACTGCTCAAAATTCATTAAAGATAGTTATAAAGTTGTTTATCCATTATACAGAATAATTAGATTGAAGCCAGATTTTGAGCGGCTATTTTGGAAAAATGCAGTTAATAATAAGGAGTATATTAACGCCATAGAAAGACTGAAAGTGGCAGTTGAAAATGCGACGTTACTGACCATCCCAAACTTGACTGATAGATTTATATTGACTACAGATGCATCCAAAGAAGGCTGCGGGGCAGTTTTGGCACAAGTAATAAACAATGAGGAAAGAATTGTAGGGTTTTACAGTTCGTTACACAACGCAGCAGAAAGAAACTACGGCACCACAGAACAGGAACTTCTTGCGGTAATTAAAGCAATTCAACATTTTAGAGAATATTTAGTATTAGGCAAGTTCACATTAAAGACAGACCATCAGGCTTTGAAATACTTGTTTAAGTCTAGGAATATTAAGGCGAGACTTGCAAGATGGTCTTTGTTGCTGCAAGAGTATGATTTTGATATTGTACATATCCCGGGAGAAAATAATTATATTGATCATCTTAGTAGAGATTTTAAGATAGCAAATGTATACGCTAGTGATATAGGTAAGATAAATGATGTGAAGACAGTTGACAGGAAAAGAGGACAAGAACTTATAGTCTATTATCATGATTGGCTGGGACATGGTTCAAAGCAGAATATGAAGTACAACTTAAGATCGAAATACTATTGGAAGGAGATAAACAGAGATATCGAGGACTATGTTGACAAATGTAAGGTTTGTCAAAAGGAAAGTCCTCAGACCAAATTCAGGGATATTGTTCCAATTGTTGCTGATAAGTTAGGTGATATTTGGGAAATAGATTTAGTGGGCCCATTTAGAACTAGTGAAGATGGTTTTAAATTTTTAGTGACCATTATTGACCACTTTTCAAAGGTGGCAGAGGTTGTTCCAGTGTACACTAAGGACATGAATACCATTGCCCACTTGGTAGAAACCCGCATAATAGACAAATATGGCACCCCAAAAGCGATTTTAACAGATAACGGTAAGGAGTTTAAAAATCAAGCATGCGAAGAATTGGCTAAGGAGAAAGGATTTATTTGGAAGTTCGGGTCACCGTATAAACCAACAACTACAGGGCTTGTAGAGCGCTTTAATAAGACTTTAGTTTCGAAATTGAGAAAGATTACAGAGTTTGGTAAATTTGATTGGGCGAAGTGTGCAAAGAAAGCAAATATGGCATATATGCACTCGTTTCATCGAGCAATAGGTTGCGCTCCAGCGGAAATGATAGAGGGAAGATCGCTGAATCACATGGATAAACAGGAAGACCTTGTGTGCACAAAAAATAAAGAAACGTTTATTGAACAGGCAAGAGAGAACTTACAGAAATATCGAAGAGAATATGACATACAAATGAAGGATGACTCAAAAACCGGTAAGCAAATTGAAGTTGGAGACAAGGTTTGGTACAGGTTAATTGTATCCCAAGGAGGAAAATTGGAGCCAAAATGGCAAGATAGAGGTAAAGTTACAGAGAAAATGTTCAACTCATACAAGATTTTACTTGAAGATGGCAGGACGATAACAGCAAGCAGAAATCATGTTAAACTTTTAAAGGAGGAGTAGTGTAGGAATAGTCGAACATGTCAAGATCTATCAATGTTCTATCAATGATATATTTGACATGTAACTATTTAAATAATCTTAAATAAATAAACCCATGTTTAGTTCCAACAATAAGTATTATTATTCCTAGGTGACCTCCCAGGGGACAATCATGATATATAGAGATGGCAAAAAATAGGATTTGAAAATATTGGTTTTTAAAGTTATCCAAATTTATATTTTTAAATGTATTTTTAAATTTATTTTCTTATCTTTTCCTTAAAATTTTTTATCCTAGATTTCCTAGGGTTTAAAAAAATAAGCCTTAATAATGAATCGAGACAACGACCTACCTGAAGACCTCAGAAAAAACTTTAAGATGCATGGTGAAGATTATGTTGAATGAATTTCTTGCTACAGCAGGATAAAATATACACCAAGACAGAATTCTACACCAGTAAAAGCCCACCTTACTAGTGAGAAGCATTTAAAGGCATGCAATATCACTACTAATAATTCCTCTAAAGATACTTTTCACCATGGCTTATTGGAAATGATGATATCTTGTAATATTGCTTTAAATGCATTAGAAAATGAAAAATTTAAGGCGTTTTTTTGAGAAGCATTGCAACAAAAAACTTTTTTCTCGGACTACGTATAGAGAAAAAATTTTAACCGAGCTTTATAAAAACAAACTTTCACATAAAAAAGATAGTTTAAAAGATAAAGACTTTTATATTATGTTTGATGAGACACCCGACATTAATGGTCGAAAGATAGTAAATATAATGGCAGGGGAATTAAGTGAATTTGGGCATGTCAAGCCTTTTATTTTAAATACAATTAAATTAGAAGATGTAAATGGGGAAACAATAAAGAAGAATATTGTCTTTGAAGTTTATAAACTAATTCAAACTGAAGAAAATACAAGTAATTTTAAATTACTAATATCCGATGGCTCCCCTACCGCATATTGGCCGGAAAGAAACTTAAAGACAATTTTCCTAACTTAAAACATTTGACTTGCGTTGCCCATGCACTACATAATCTCTTAGAAACAATTAGATTGAATTGTCCAAACATAAATAATCTAGTCTCTAAAATGAAAAATGTTTTTATCAGAAATTCAAAGCTTAAAAAAAGCTAATTTTAATAACAGGATTAAAGTAACTTAAGTTCCCTGTTGTTACGAGATGGGGAACATGGATAAGATTTGTAGAAACTTTATATTTAAACTTTAATACTTTGGAGGCATTTTTTTTAGGTTTAGAACAAAAAGATACTATCGATCGAGTTTGTGATTTGTTTAAGGAACAAGCTCTAGATAAAGAATTTGAGTTTGCGATGCAATACCTTAAATATATAATTTAATCGAAAAGCTGGAAACAAGAGGATTATCTGTCACTAAGCAATTAGATGTATTGGAAGAGTGCCGTGGGCTATTAAAAGAAGATTACTTAAAGAGAAGATACGATGAAATTTTAGCGAAAAATCCAGATTTGGGGTTTATGAAAACCTTAAGCTTTTTAAAATCCAAATCTGACGTAAGAATGTATTTATATGCTCCATTGGGTACTGTAGATGTTGAAAGGAGCTTTAGTGCACTAAAATATATATTGACAGATAAGAAAACTAATATGGGAATTATTACTTTAAGAAGTACGCTGTTTCTACATAATTTAAACATTAAAGATTAAGTTATTTATTTATACTTTTTTTCGAAATAAGGGTATTTAATTATTTTAAAAATATCCTAGATTTTACTATCCTAGTTTTTTGCCATCTCTAATGATATACCATTAGATATACCTCTACATCATTTTCTGAAAACAAACACCAAAGAATTGTTTTTGACTTTTCGAAATAATTTTTTTTACAAACAGCAAACTCAAGACATTTTTTCTTGAAATTAGCTTTTGTTTTTTTATCTTAAGTTGTGCTAGTAATATTTCCAGTCAAAATATTATGAACAATCTCGTTCATTTTAGTTTGATCCATAGGGGTTAATTATTTTTTTTCATTTTCAATTGGCCAAAAAGAGTAAATTTTCAACGGCATTTTTTAGAATTGCCGTTGAAAATTTACGCCGTTAAACAGTCGATATTAAATTTATTAAGTATAAGTTTACACCTATAACTTTGAAATACACCTTTAATAAGCCTTGTAAGTTCTATTTATGCATAAACTATTTGTAGACAATAGGCTTGTCCGGCATACTACCCATGGGTTTTTAGTTTTACCTAATGGTAAAAAAATACCCACTGGTATCATAATTTTTTTGAAAATTTTTAGTTTTGTCCGAAAATTACATATGGGTTTTTTTATTCTTTTAAATTATTCATACCCTTAAATATGAAATTTAATAATATAATTCAATTTCTTATAATTGACGAAGATGCTGATGAATCTAATGATACAGAATCACTAATATATAACAGAAACTGGTTTGCAAATATATTTAAATTAATTACCGTTCAATTCAAAGATATGTTTAGAATGTCAATTTCGAAAAACTTAAAGAAATGATATTTAATACACTAGAAGATAGACTAATGCTAGAAGAAGACGATCTATTATTTTTATAGCCTATATCTCACACCATAATGTTTTGAGAAGTATGCGCGAGAGGTTCGTGATTCTAGATCCACAATATTTGATAAGGTCAAGAAAGTTAGCCGGGAATTATTCAAAATTTCGCATTACTTTATTAGATTACCAGAAGAAAATGAGTTAGAAGATCTAAGCAGAGGATTTTACTCAAAGAGGAAAATAAAAGAAAATATCTAAACAAATCAGATGGTACTCATATTCCAAAAACTAATAGTTGTGCTTATTATAATAGAAAACAACTCTATTCGATAAATGTTCTTGTTGCAGTGGATTTTTTTAGGAAGAATAAGATATGTTTCAACAGGATACGACTTTGCTCATGACAGTAGATTTTACAGAGGAGCCTATGATCTGCGTGAAATGGTTGAAAATCTATCTGAAGGATACCAAATTGTAGGAATCCAGCTTTGAGGGGTTCGAAAGAATTTTGATTCCCAATTTTACCACTTTAAGTTCGCAAAATGTAACTTACAATAATTTTGAATTAGGGAAGCAGCGTATAGTTGTAGAGACTGCATTTGGGAAATTTAAAAGCTTATTTAAGAGATTTTACCACACTTTTATAAACGTTGAAAGCGAGAAAACCCATCATGTATGTAATCGGTGCTTAAAAGGTCACCCGCGTGACCCACTTACCGTCCCTTACATTTAAAGGGGGAGAGTAATATAATAGAGGGGGGGTGGAAAGGATTTATATAAAACTATTATAATTTTTTACGAAAGGAACCCCTTTTTTAAGTAGTGCCATTTTTTAAATTTAATTTTTTTTTTTTTTTTTGGGGGGGGGGTGGAAGGTTGAAGTGCTATCACGAATTTATATGTCTTTCTTAGCAGTCTGTCGGGGAATCCTCCGGTCACCCTCAGTTGATACTATCATCGATAGTACCAATAGAACAGACCACCCCTGACATCACCAATAATGCGGAACATGATTGGTTTCGCCTTTATTGGAAAACTATAAATGGAGAGATGTTATTAATAAATATGTTTAATTTACCCTCTAGTTTAAGTAACAACTATTTGGCGACAACGTCTAACAAATCGTTGACCTTCGAAGATGAAAGGCAAATGGATCCAGAAGTGTACATACGAAATATGGAGGAGCTTGCAGTGGTAATTAAGTGGAATATAAATCAGAGGGTGTGTATATCCGTCTGTCCTTTAGAGAAGAGGCGGCGAGCTGGGTAAACTCCATAGACCCGGCGGAGAATTACGAGTTGTTATTAAAACGGTTCAGAGAGAGATTTATTGGAAGTGAAGATGGAGTATCAATCATCAAGAACATGGCCAGGATGGAATACAGTCGGGATGAGTCCCTCCTAGGCTTTCTTGATAGGATGGCAGGATTGGCAAGAAGGGCTGATCTACCGGAGGAGGTGTTAGTAGCGATGACAATTAAGAGTTTGCCGGAAGAAATAGGGAAACTTATTATTTTGAATGCAGGGAAAAAGAATCGTGGGCAACACTATATCAGTCTTGTAGCTCACTCAGGAGCTGTAAACAGACAAAGGTTCCAGTTATGGCGGTGAAATGGAACCAGAGGCCGAACAGAAGTTCTATAACATGCTATAATTGTGGAAAGACTGAACATAGTGCTAGGTTCTGTAAAGAAAGAAAAATGGATATGTAGCCAGGCCGCGTCACGTTAATACTGTGAGTGTAACTAGTGAAGAAGAAGAGAAAGATAAGGAAAATGAAGATTCTATTCAGTATTTTTTGTGAATTTTGTTTAAAAAATGTTTTTTCATCGATGTATGCGTAAACGGAAACCATCAAAAGCACTCCTAGACTGTGGATACGAAGTAAATGTGATGCATGAAGATCTGGTCCAAGGGGAAACTTTAGAGTCAACGGATATATGCCTAAGTGGGGCTAATAAATCATCACTAGAGGTCAGAGGGAAAAGCGAAATAGACTTAGAAATCAACGGAATAAAAAGAAGAGCACCTTTTTATATTTGTAGCAGCCTATGAGCTAAATGTATACTAGGAGCACCATTTTTATCAAAATATAAAGTCACAATAAGCTTTGGAAAAGATTATGTAGTAACGTTTAATGATCAGGGTAGGCCAAAGTTAGGACTTCACAGAATCAAGACGAAAACAGATAATCCAGTGTGTGTTCCACCATCCAGGCTTAGTATGAAAGAAGAGATCGAGGCATCAGAAATTATCAAAGAATATCTGAAAGAAGGGATTATAAGGGAGAGTGAAAGCCCTCGGCGCAGTCATATTGTAATAGTGAGAAAGAAAGACGGCGCACCGAGACTATGCGTCGATTATCGAAGACTCAATGTCGTAACAATTAAGGATGCATACCCCATGCCAAGAGTTGATGATTTATTTGACGCTCTGCAGGGAGCTAGAATATTCTCCAGGTTGGATGCCAAATCAGGATATTATCAAATCGATATGTATCCTGAAGACATCGAAAAAACAGCATTCGGATGCAAAGAAGGACAATTCGAATTATACAAGAAGCCATTTGTATTAATTAACGGACCGTCAACGTTCCAAAGAGTGATGAACCAGGTATTGAGTGAATTCATTAGCAAATTTGTGGTGGTCTACATGGATGATATATCGATATACAGCAAGACGGTAGAGGAGCACGAAGAACACTAAGGAAAGTATTAGCAAGACTTGAAGAAAGAGGGTTGGAGCTTTTAAAAAGGAAAGTGAATACAGAAAGTCTGAGCTGAAGATTTTGGGATGCGTAGTCAGTGGCAGAGGAATAGACATTGACCCAGACCGTGTAGAAGTAGTGAGGGGCTTCCCTATACCAGACACGAAGAAGACTCTTCATTCATTTTGGCGTCCGGATTTTTCATTTTAATTCTATAAGATTTGATTGGTAGTTGAGCGTGTCTTCCCGTTTCTCCAAAATTTTATTTCTCCAAAATTTTATTTCTCCAAAATTCTATGTCTCCAAAATTCTATGTCTCCAAAATTTTATTTCTCCAAAATTTCTTTTTCTCCAAAATTAATTTCTCCAAATTTCTATTCCTCCAAAAATAATAATTAATTTTAAAATTCGTTCATAGAAATAATATGCAAGAAGCTTTCAAATCAAAATTAAAGAGAAATACTAATCAATTGAGGTGAATAAAAGATGTTTTAAATAAGAAAAATAATACTGCAACTTATTACATAAAACCAAAAAGAAATATTTTTATTAAAATTATATTATTGTGGTATTATTTATACCACATCATAATGATTTTTATTTTATTTCTTTAAAAGAATTTTCTTGAAAATATTTTCTTTTATTTTAACCCCAAGAATTTCATGAGCAACAACATACTAGCATCTAATCAGACAGACATCAACAATAGTAACTTAAATAAAACATCCTTTAATAACAAACGCACTTTAGGCTCAGGAGACTGTATTCTTGAAGATTTCTCTACTTCAGGCAGTCTACCTGCTACAAATGCCATAATTATATATTATATAAATTATATTTATTCTACTAAAAACTTTATGGCGCTGCTAACATTTTTCATGTATGTTTCGAGAATTTTTAATGATATAGTTTCTTGTTCTAAAAAAGAGGTTTTTAGGTTTTTTATTTTTGTATCGGCATGAAAGTATTTCATCTTCTTTTTCCTTACATTAAATCCTGCTTCCAATCTACTTAATTCGATTAACATTTCAAATTGAACATTAGACAATACAGTTACCACATGGTAAAAATTTGGGTGACTTTTACTTAATATTCTTGTGATTTTACTGTGAAATGCTTCTGCTACATTGTTTGTTCTCGGTCCTCGATTATCAAAATGATTCCAAATTCTCCTATCAAATAAGGCTCGATTATTATTCATCCAATAT
Organism: Ochropacha duplaris; assembly: GCA_951361185.1. NCBI lineage: Eukaryota > Metazoa > Arthropoda > Insecta > Lepidoptera > Drepanidae > Ochropacha > Ochropacha duplaris. Next base: position 9,985 of record CATOAI010000006.1, read on the forward strand.
GTCTGAATGTAATTAATAAAATCGGAAACATCTTCTTCTAATCCTATAGATTTTGCTACAATTATCCCCCAGGCATCATTAAGCTTATTGAGAGGGACAAGATGTAGAGACATACACAATTTAACAATAGTTTTAAAAACCGAGGTGTGGTCACCGTAGAGAATTCTCAATCCTTGACTATTTACGCGTCTCCAAAGGGCCTACCCAAAGTGGAAATAGCAACCTTTAATGTTTATCAGCGGCCATCTGGTTATTAATGCACTATAGGCAGCATGCTCATAATCTATCATGGCCGAGGTAGGTAAGAAAATTATTCCTTCCGATTCTAACTTTTCTACTATGCCTAAGAAAATTCTATTATAAGCGATTTGTGTTTTATGTTTCATAAAACAATAAAATACTGGGAAAGAATGACCCCTTTTAATAACATGTATTATGTATAATTGGTAAAATGTTCTAGGACAGGATTTAAATGTTCCGTCTAAATGTATCGCGCAGCTCCTTAGATTCATTTTTCTGACAGACTCCATGTCAGCAAATATTATTTCATTATGGGCAGTTAAATAATTTATAAATATAAAAGAATGCCCGTCTGCAGTTCTACAAAGTGCCTCGTTAATTGTAAATGGAAGTTCGACTTCCGAAAGGGCAGGATAAAGTTCAATTTTTTTCTATAAATTAATCCCTTTATACTTTCAAATCCTTGGAGGTTACTTAATATTTCATCTTTCAAGGGATTTTCTAATAAATCCGAATTAATTTTCCTTAGTGATGCGTCATAAATACCCTTTGCAGAAAAAAAGGGTGATACTTGTATCGCTGATATAATTTCATTTTTGAGCGCAAGATCAAATTCTATAAATTTTTTAGAAGCATGCGAATGTTCTCCTTTTATGGCTTTCAATGTCTCGCCATCAGTATGAACCTTCACATTGCAGTTTTCTTTCTGACACTTCCAATAAATTAGGTTTTTATAGTTTCCTATTTTTTGAAACTTAAAACCACTTACCATTGGCACTCTTGTCCCGTGGCTTGATAAAACCCATTCTACATTTATTTCATTTATAGTCGTCATGGTCTTTTGGGGGGTAATAATTTTTTTGTAAATTCATTTTTATTATAAATTTTAAAATTTTGGAGACATAGAATTTTGGAGAAATAAAATTTTGGAGAAAGGGGATGGAACCGTAGTTGAGACATCAATTGGTTTTAAATTTGGTTCATTTTTTATGCATTCGTAGTTTAATAAAAGCATGTGATGAGGAATAGGTGGACTATATTACCTTAATTGAGCAGTGTATATAGTACAAGTTTTAATTATTCAATATGTCAATAACAGATTTATTCGTTTTTCTTTCTTCCTGCATGAGGGTAAAATAATAAAATATTTTAAATAATTCTTTAAGGACTAAGAAGTCCTCGACACAATATATCATCTTAATTAATCGATATATTAAATAGTAAAGTTAAAATGGACTTATCAACTTGATTAGACGATATATTAAATAATGAAGTATTGTTAATTGATATATCACACTAATTAATCAATATATCACCTTAATTAATCAATAAAACATCGCCTTAATTAATCAATATATCCGTGTCCGGTCGATTCGGCCGTTTTTCACGTGGGAGACCTTCCCACGTGAAAAAAGCCGAATCGACCTTTAGCTTTTTTCATCTGCTAAAAATATAATTTAGGCCTTATTTTGTCATTTTTAATATAAATTAGACGCAGATTAAGGGTTGTAAATTAATTAAACTCAAAATAAGGGTTGTAAATTAATTAAACTCAAAATAAGGGTTGTAAAATAATTAAACTCAAAATAAGGGTTGTAAATTAATTAAACTCAAAAGTAGGGTATATAATTAATTAAACTTTAAAGTAGAGTATATAATTAGGTGTCCGGCAAATTCGTCGGGTGTTTTGATTGGCCAATTTCGGCCAATCAAATCCCGAAGAATTTGTTTTTTTTGCCCTTTTTTACTTTTTATTTTTTAAGCAAATGTTATCCGAGGTTTATAAAATATAATTAAGATGTTATATTAGGGGGGATTTACCTTTATGATTACCTTATTCAGGTTAAAATTAAATCATTTCTTAATTAAGGGTTTATTTTAATTTGCATCGACCTTTATAAGGTTTAGTATTGATTTGAAAAAGCTATTTAAGGTTAAATATCAATTTAAAAAAGCTATTTAAGGGTTTAATTTAGTTTAATTGACCTAATTAAGGTTAAATATTTATTTGAAGAACCTATTTAAGGTTAAATATTAATTTGAAGAACCTATTTAAGGTTAAATATTAATTTGAAGAACCTATTTAAGGTTAAATATTAATTTGAAGAACCTATTTAAGGTTTCGACTAATTTAAAGAACCTATTTAAGGTTTCGATTAATTTGAAGACCTATTTGAGGTTAAATATTAATTTAAAGAACCTAATTAACCTTTTAATTTAATTATAAGAACCTATTTAAGGTTTAAATTAATTTGAATAATTTATTTAAGGTTAAATATTAATTTAAAAAACCTATTTAAGGGTTTAATTTAGTTTAATTGACCTAATTAAGGTTTAGTATTAATTTGAAGAACCTATTTAAGGTTAAATATTAATTTGAAAAATCTTTTAAGGTTTTAATTTAATTTAAGATTTTAGTTAAGGTTTAATTTAATTTGAAGAACCTAATTAAGCTGTTAATTTAAATTTTGATTTTAGTTAAGGTTTAATTTAATTTGAAGAACCTAATTAAGCTGTTAATTTAAATTTTGATTTTAGTTAAGGTTTAATTTAATTTGAAGAACCTAATTAAGGTTAAATATCAATTTAAAGAACCTAAGTAAGGTTAATTATTAATTATATATGTCGAGTGCGCAGCACTTTCTAATGAACTAATCATATTCTTTGATCAGAAACAGTTTCATATTTGTTTCATAAACAAATATATAAAGAAATTATTAAATAAATATTATGCAATTTAAAGATGAAAGTGTTTCTGTTAACAATTCAAGACCTAAAAGGGCATCTAGTGTCCCAGTCCCCGGCACAAAGGCAAAAGCCTTTGAGGATGACACAGGAGCTACGAGAGATAACAATCCAACGATTTCTACATCAGAACAAGTAGGAAGGATTGGTTATAATAGTTCCAATATTAGCCTGACCCTCGTCTTTGTAAAAGGCATGAGTGATAAAGAAATTAGGCGTGAATTGTTTATGATGGAATGTGAAGAAAACTTCGAAGTTATGAGCTTAAAATCTAAGATGAATATGGTTGTGAGGAAGGCATGTGGAGAACTTAAAGATTGGTTCTATGATCACGGATGCGAAGGCACGTTACCGGATACTTGGGAGAAGTTTAAAGAAGTCATTCTGGACATATGTAATGAAAGGAATCTTGCGGACAGCAAGAAATACAGTGATGAGTTGTGGTCTGAGTATGTACAAAGGCTTAAGGATCTTGGGGAGCGAAGAAAACATTTCGGAAGAGGAAATTTTCAAAAGCTAAGATCGGAAAACGCACCAGAAACACTTCAACAGATGTTTTACGCTTTCGGAATATCTTTAAAGGATGCTATTGGGAGAATCGTGGAATACGAACAGAATATGAGGAAGAGCTCTAAGAACAGTGTACCGACAAATACACCTGGAAACTAGATCCGTAAGGAGGATAAACTTACGGGAATCGTCTGCTTTGGGTGTAAGAAGCCGGGTCATTACAGAGATAAGTGCCCGGATAAGAAGTCAAAGGATTTGAATAACATTAATAAAAATTTTGATTGTTCTGGTTTAGACTCGGGAAATGTTATAATTCATGGCAAAAGTATTAAAGCTATTTTCGACGGTGGCGCAAACGCTTCGGTTATGACCGCTTAAGCTTTATTAAAATTGGAGGGGATACAAACTTATCCATGTGAGAATGCATTCAACCTAGTTGATGGATCGGTCATAAGAACAAAGAGCGCAGTAGAAGTAGATGTGGAATACAATGGAACTATATACCAAGAAACTTTCTTTATAGTGGAAAACTATATGGATGAGAAAGTTCTACTCAGCAATAACTTCTCTAAGCAATTGCGAGAAATTAAGAGAAAGACGCTGCCAGTAGTTTGCGCTATGAATACTAAGGGGAACTCCCCGGTTAGTTGGAGCAGGCCGATAAAATCTTTGAAGGATAGAAAGGATTTTCAGATTCTGGTCGAAGATTTGGAGGCAAAAGGAATAATTGAAGAAAGTACTTCGGAGTGGTTACATCCGGTACTGCTTAGGAGGAAAAAGGACGGAAGTTTAAGGTTCTGCGTGGATTTTCGTAGATTAAACGATATGGTGGATCTGGATGGGTTTGAAATACCCAAGATTCAAGAATTAATTTCGCTTCTACACGGACAAAAATATTTTTCGAAAATCGACCTAAAGGATGGATTTTTCCAGGTACCCCTTAGGGAATGTGACAAAGAGAAAACTACTTTCTACACTGAATCAAGACTCATGCAATTCACGAGAATGCCACAGGGATATAAAAACAGCGCTGCGGTGTTTCAAAGAAATATGATCTTAGCTCTTGTGGGTTTAGAAAAAGTTTGTTGCTTGGTGTACATAGACGATATATTGGTTTTCGGAAAGGATGTCGAAGAGCACGATATTAATCTGTCGAAGGTGTTAAAGCGTTTAAAAGAATTCAGTTTGATGGAGAATCGGGATAAAAGAGTTGAGCGGGTTGAGAGTTTGACTTTTTTAGGGTTCGATATTAGATTAAATGAGGTTAAGCCAAGTTTCGATAGGGCACAGGGTATATTGGATTATAAAGTGCCGGAAACTAGAAAGCAGCTTCAGAAATTTATTGGAATGATTATTTATGACCGAAGATTTATCAAGGGATTATCTATATTATTACTACCACTATATAAACTAACCTCGAAAGACGTGAAGTTCGAGTGGAAAGATGAGGATACGGCGGTATTTGAGAAGATTAAGAATCAATTGAGAGAGTCATTGCATTTGTTTGTTCCTGACATGGATGGAGATTTTGTCTTGGAAACGGATGCCTCGGACCTGGGATTGGGGGCATGTTTAAGGCAAGATGGAAAGCCTGTGGTTTATTTGTCTAGGGTACTTAGCAAGGAGGAGAAAAACTACGGCATAACTGAGAAAGAGGCTTTGGCCGCGCTTTGGGCCATGGAAAAGCTGCAATATTACTTAACCGGGAAAAGATTTAAGTTAATAACGGATCACAAGGCAATTGTTTACATGAAGAGCAAGACCGATTTTGGATATGCACGAAATCAAAGGTGGTTTTATCGGTTTGAGAAGTTCGATTTTATAGTTGAATTTCGGAAGGGGGAAGATATGTGTGGTATAATTACCACATGAACATGATGACTCAATACAATTATTGGTTACTCTATTGAAAACATCATAAGGAGACATTAAACGTGATGTGACACAATCACGTATCGATGTTATTGGTTACTTAAAAGGAGTTAAAACTATATAAAGAGAAAATTCTTAAATAAATATTATGTTCAACAAACCATCTATTTTTAGTAAGCAACACAAGGGAACCTCGCAGAAGGCCACCCCAGCTTCAAAGAGCATTGGCTCTTATCCTAGTACCCCAAGTGTACTAGAAGAATACTTCAGGACGACCACAATTCCCTGGGCTCACGTCAATTTGATATCAAAGACAAAGAAAATGAGCAAGAAAACTACAAATACAGAACATACAACAAATGAAGTTATACCTCTCAAGGTAACTATACCCGGAACGAATGTAGAAATTAAAAGAAACATAGAAATAATTGAAAATTTTGAATCAGTAGATATGGTAAAATGGCTTGAAAAAATCGAAGAGATTGGAACCAGTAACAACTGGAATGATGAGACATTAGGACTTGTTGTTTCTAATCTTATTAGAGATGAATCTTGCACGAAAGAAATGAAGTTTAAAGGCTACCATTTCTTAAAACGCAAATTAAAAGAAATTTTATTTACCGAAGAAACAGGAAGAAGAATCTATGAACAATTAGAAAGTATAAAGCAACGCAATTTTGCAAATTTAGAGGACTATATCGATGAATTAGATAAATTTTGCAAAGAATACGGATATTGTACAGATCAAAATATGCAAGATTCCTCAAGATTAATAGAAGAAAAGTTTTTTAAAGGATTAGGTGTATATACAAGTCTTGAACTATCAAAGCATAAACACATGACTTTTAGTGAGGCAAAGGAATATCTTTTGAGAATTGAAAAGAATATTGTATCCAGAATTTTAGAAAAAAGTATGAAAAATAATCAAAACTCTAACGTATCAACTTTACCCAACAACACAATTTTTAGTCCCAAAAAGTGGTGCAGGAACCACAACGTATCATCTCACGACACTAGTGAATGCCGGCTAAATAAAAATAGCCGAGATATGAATTATACCCCAATTAGGGAGAAATATCAGTCCAACGAACTAAATAAGGACAAAAATAATAACTTTATAATTAAATAATACACTGATGTGAAGTCCACAGATATATCGATTGCTGTCAGAATAGACAAGGATATTATCGAAGCCACATTAGATTCCGGCGCTACTAGATCCTTCATCAAGGCTAGCTTAGCAAAACGCTTAAATATTGAATGCGAGAACGGCGCCGAGATAGAAGCAGTCTTTGGAGATGGAAAAAAGGAAGTGACATCTAGATTTATAAACACAAAGGTAACGCTTAAAGATAACGGCAACTCATACCCTGTAAAATTCTATTTGTTAGAGAACTTTCCTGTTGATATTATCATTGGTGCAGACTTCTTATTAAATAACGATTGCGTAATGAACTTTAAGCATAGAATCTTACAGATTAAAGAAGAAGTAATAGCTTGGACAAATGCGTTAAAACCTACTGATGAGATTTTAGACAGTTTGCTGGTAGATCAGCTTTGTCTTAACGTACATGCAGAAAATAAGACTGATGTGTTAGAAAAAATCAAACAATATCAAGCGGATAACAACGCTTTTACGGTCATGAAAGTAAACGAGGTCCACTTTCACGTCAAGAAAGATTTGCAAATAATACAATCACGAGGTTACCCAGTCCCACATAAATACATCGACAGAGCGATGGAAGAGATTAATCGACTACTTAGGGAAGGAATAATTGAGAAAAGCAATTCAAAATTTGCATCACCCGCTTTCCTAATAGAGAAAAAGAACGGAGAGGTACGTCTTGTAGTAAACTACAAGAAGTTAAATGGATACGTCATAGATGACCCATACGAAATCCCGAATATTACAAACCTTATAACTGATATGGGATGCAATGAAGTCTTTTCCCAAATAGATCTTAAGAATGGGTTTAATCAGATCCCAATTGATAACGAATCATCAGAGTTAACAGCATTTATGCTTTTAGGGCAGCACTGGCAGTACAAACGAATACCGTTTGGCATAAAACCAGGTCCCAAGGTTTTCCAAAGAAAAATATCAAGACTTTTAAAAGGCATACAAGGATGCTTCATATATATTGATGATATAGTGATTTATGCTAAGACAATTGAACAGCATAATAGGATTTTATCAGAAGTTCTGGACAGGTTGTTTCAGCATGAGGTCAAAATCAACTTTAACAAATCAAATTTTTACCTAAATGAAATATATATTCTAGGTTATTATGTGTCAAAGGAAGGGTATAGGGCAGACCCGAAATACCTTGATTCTAAAGTATTTAAGACTGACATTAAAACAAAAAAAGACGTGCAAAAACTATTAGGTACTCTCAATTGGTATCGCAGTTTCGTAAAAAACTTTTCAACTAAGATACTACCAATTACAGATCTTTTACAGAAGAATAAAGAAATCCGACTCACGGATAATGATAAAAGTAAAATAACATCAATTTGCCACGAAATCAAAAAGGACAGTATACTTAAATTTCCAGATTATTCTAAACCCTTTCGCATTAGAACTGACGCATCTGAAAAAGGAATTGGAGGTGTACTTTTCCAAGAAAATGGTGTAATAAAATACTTCAGCAAAAAGCTAGGAGGATCTGAGTTAAACTATACAATAGTTGAAAAAGAGTTTTTAGCTGTACTATTGTCTTTACTTGCTTTTAAGCACATAATCTACGGCTGTCACGTCAATATTGAAACTGATAGTAGGAATAACACTTTTGATTCAGCAATTAAAAGTTCGAGAATGGAGCGATGGCACCTACTACTCAATCAATTTGATTATTCGATTAAACACATCCAAGGAGTTCACAATACGATCGCAGATAATTTATCTAGATGCCTTTACATTCAAGATAATAATTTTTATGTCGAATACATTAAGCTAGTTGAAGAGTGTAGGGCCGATTGGATCGAAAATCATAAAAGTAAGAATAAAATTAGGATCAACAGCGCCAAGGCGCAAAAATTTATCGAGACAGTACACATTTTAAGTGGACATCGAGGCATTTCCACATTATATGCTAACCTAAGGAACTACTTTATTATAGACAACTTGATCAGAGTCATCAAGAATGTTTGTCGCGAATGTGAAACTTGCCTTCTATTCAAAACGTCATCTGTAAACAAGAAAAAATTTAAAACACAAATAAAAGCAGAGTATATAGGAGAAAGAATAAGCTCCGACGTTTTCGGACCTTTCCAACTTGAAGATTTTGAAGGGGAATTTCATAAATCCAGAGGATTTATTCTAACTATTACAGATGTTTACTCTAGATATACTTTAACTAAATTTCTGTACCACGTAACAGGAGACGACATTATACATTTTATAAATGAATGGTCAGAGAAAATAGCGAAGCCACAAATTCTAATATCAGATAACGGGAAGGCATATACTAGCAAGAAGCTTGAAAATTATCTCGAAAAAACTCGAACTAAGCATATTTTAGTTCCTCCTTACAGCCCTAGCAGCAATGGCATATCCGAAACTATTAACAAAACTATCGCATTTCTACTTTCTATCAATAAGAACAAACCAATCAGTGAGATCATGGACATTATTATGCATACATTAAACAACAACAGCCACAGAGCTTTAGGATTTTCTCCAAATCAAGTAGTCTTTGCGAAAAACTTCTTCGATCCAAGAGGAGAGAAGGAGGACGTCACGATTACGCGCACCACCAGCACTGAAATTACTCCCCACAACATTACTATTGCACCAGGACAGTTTGTTTACGTTAAAATATTACCTTCAAGCAAATTAGACCAGAAATTCGAGGGACCTTATGAGGTAGAATTAGTAGGCAAGAAGTGTTCTTGGATTAAGCTAGTAGGACATAGTTCATGGGTACATGTCAAAAACTTAAAATGGTGAGAGGGCAGAATGTGGTATAATTACCACATGAACATGATGACTCAATACAATTATTGGTTACTCTATTGAAAACATCATAAGGAGACATTAAACGTGATGTGACACAATCACGTATCGATGTTATTGGTTACTTAAAAGGAGTTAAAACTATATAAAGAGAAAATTCTTAAATAATTATTATGTTCAACAAACCATCTATTTTTAGTAAGCAACACAAGGGAACCTCGCAGA
>CATOAI010000007.1:0-17500 GCA_951361185.1 Ochropacha duplaris
CAACAAAAAAAAAAAAAAAAAAGGTTAGGTTAGGTTAGGTTTTTTTTTTTTTTTTTTATGGCATTTAGTGCCGTCACTGCTTCCCCTGGTATACTAGTCAGGGCTCTTGGTTACCGTGTTTTGAAAGGTCATTTTTTGTTTTCTATTAATGTAAATGTGTAGTTGTATATAAGTGTATAATAAATAGGTTAAAATTGTGTAAAAATATTTGGATTAAAAGCAGCTAAAATTTGTTTATCGAATATTTAATGTGAATCAATTGTATAAATAGTTGTATATTAATAATATATAATAATTTAAAATTTTGCCATCATAAGTAACGATTCATTCTAGATTGTATTTATTTCTGATATTTATTTATTTCTTTTATTTACCATTTTCACTATTCTTTCTCCATAGCTTATCAATATGTCGCGGGTCTTTTGACTTCGCAGAAGCGTGCCTAGATTTTCCTTTTTTATTTTTTCTTCGAGTAGAAGTTCGGCATCAAACCGTTCCCTCCCGAAAGCTGGGCACTCGGCGAGGATGTGTCCGACAGTTTGACTCACGCCCGGTTCGCAGAAGCACGAAGGGTCTTCCTTGCACTTGAATCTGCTCAGGTATTCGGAGAACCCTCCGTGCCCCGTCAGCATCTGCGTCGTCACGCCCGCCGGGCGGATTTGTCGGACAATCTTATACGCCTCTACAGCGTCGGGAAGGAACGACTTGGTGACTCCGGCCGTGTCGCCACCGTTATATCTCCGGTTCCATTCGTCAAGCGATTCCTTACGGAGCTCTCGCTTGACGAATGAAACCGGGCACCCGTCGTAGTCCGGCCGCTTCTTGGAGTGCAGGGCAGCCTCCTTGGCTAGCTGGTCCGCACGCTCGTTCCCCTCCAAACCCGCATGTGCTTTGATCCAGAACAAGGAGACTTCCTTGTTCTGGAGTTTGCTGCGCTTGATGTTGTCGCGAGCTTCGACAGCTAAGGGGTGAGGGGAACACGCGTTTGTAACGGTTTCCAGCGCCGAACGCGAATCACTGAGGATCCCGAAGCTAGCCCCGCCACAGTTGAGGATCAACCTCGTTGCCTTGCATATGGCCAGGAGTTCCGCCTGGTAGACCGTGCAGTGCGGTGGCAGCTTGAGTTTGAGGGCTTTAGTTTCGACCCCACTTCTCCACATAGATAGTGCGGCCCCAACTTTGCCCTCAATTTTGCTGCCATCCGTGTAGATAAGGACCGCTTGATTAGCGCGGTCCTGCACTTGTTGTTGGTCGACCAGACTCACGAACTCCAGGCACATATGTTCTGCTGGATGCGGGGCTTCGGTGAAGGCCACACCGCGTTCCACCTCCCGGTCGCCCAGCACTGTCTGGGAAACTCCTCTCCTCGCCTCGTACAGGGCGGCTGCCTCCTGGATTCTGAGGTCGAGAGGAAGTATCCCAGACAGCACCAGTGCCGCGTTCAGGGAGACGGTGCGGTAGGCTCCACATATCTTCTGGGCAAATCCTCTTTGGACCGCGTTCAGCTGCCTCTGCACTCCAAGTTTCTTTGTTGCCGGCGCCCAGGCGCTGGAGGCATACGAGATCACTGGCTCCACCGTTGCCGTGTAGATGACACGGATCACGTCTGGGTGGAGCCCCCAGCTGATCTTGGCGGCTCTGGACAGTTGCTTGTATATGTTCAACGCCTTTCTGCAGATGTTCGCAGTGTGGGCGTTGAACGTCAGCTTGCTGTCGATTGTGAGCCCCAAGATCTTGATCTCATCGGACATGCCAATGTCGACCCCTCCCATGCTCAGGAGAGGTGTGTCAAATTTAAGCTTCCGCGTTAAGACCATCGCCTTTGTTTTATGCGGGGCAAACTTCAGCTTATTTTTGACACCCCACTCCCGAACATACTCGAGAGCGGCATTGGCCTGTCGCTGTACCTCCAGCGCCGACTCGCCGGCAAACAACAGGACGACATCGTCGGCGAACGCCTGGCAGTAGTCACCCCGCTGCTCTAGGCCTCTCAGCAATGGGTCGAGAAGAAGGTTCCAGAGGATGGGGCCGCCGATGGAGCCTTGTACGCAACCTTTGTTGGTGCTTTTGGCGTACTCCTCACCGGCGTACCTCACCCTTACCGTACGGTTCCGAAGGTAGCTGTCGATGACTCTCCTGATGTTCACCGGACACTTTTCCTCAGCCAGTCGGACTCTGATCGCAGGCCACCAGGCACTGTCGAAGGCTCCCTCTATGTCCAGCGATATCATGGTGATCAGCTTCTTCTTCGCTAGATAACCATGTATCTGCTGCATTAGGTCATAGAGGGAGTCCTCGGTGCTCCTCTGGGGCATGAATCCATACTGGCGAGTACTCATCCGGGGAATCAGGTGCCATTGCAACCTTCGGACCACCATCTTCTCGAAGATCTTCCCCATCACCGAGAGCAATCCTATAGGCCGGTACGACTTTGGGTCGCGGTAGTCGTCCTTGCCGGGCTTTCGCAGGACGACTACGGTGGCCTCTTTCCAGGCTGTTGGGAAGCAGGACAGTTCGAGGCATTTGTTGAGCAGGGCAAGGTGAAGTTCGGGGTCTTTGGAGATAACCTGGCTGCAGATGTCGGCGGTTAGTCCATCCGCCCCGGGGGCCTTCTTGGGGTTAAAGCTTTCCACCGCGGATTTCAGCTCTTGCAACGTAAACGGTGGGTCATGTTGTTCATCATGAGCCCAGCCGTTTACGTGCTCGGCTGAGGCTCTTGTCCGTCGGTGGTCGGCATTGTCCCCACTTTCCAGGTCCTCCGGGTAGAAGGTCTCCGCCAACGTCCGCGCGGATTCCTGCTGGGTCATCTCTTTCCCGTCCTTCACTAGAGGTAGGTCCTCGTGCCTTGCGGCAGTTTTCCCTATAACCCTATAGATGCCCTGCCAAACCCCTTCCTTGTCCTGCTTCCCACAGAAGCTCTTCCAGCTCTCAGTTTGAGCTTTTGCTGCTTCCGCTTCATACTTTTCTCTCGCTTGCAGGTACTCCTCGACGACTTTTGCTCTCCGGACTGGCGCTGCACATCGGATCCTGCGCTTCCTGGTGGTGACTTCTCTCTTCATCTTCGCGAGTTCATCGGACCACCACGGCACGTTAAGTTTCTCCTTGGCTGTCTTTTTGGGGATATAGAGACCACACGCCTCTACAACACTACCTAGATATTTATCCAAAGTTTGTTCCAAATTTGTAAGTTCTTTAATTTTGACAATTTCGTTTACGTTAATTTTGTTTGCTACTTTTAACTGGTCCATCTTCTCATGAAGCTGGACCCAGTTAGCTTTTTTTGTATTGTAGATGCGTGTGGTTCTCTGAATGTGTATCCCCTTTGATCTCTGTAGGTTCAACTTAAAGGTGATGCCGTTGTGGTCCGAGCTCGTGAGGCCTTCCTCCACCTTCCAGTCTTCCACCAGGCCGAGAAGATCCGAAGTGCAGGCTGTCACGTCGACGTGACTCGTGTAGCGCCGACCACCCCGCACGGTGTCAAAAGTCGGGGTGTCGCCGTCGTTGAGTACCTGCAAGCCTATTTCCTCTAGAGCGCCCGCCATCTCCTCCCCTCTGTGGTCGACTCGTCCGCTTCCCCACCAGCTGCTTTTCGCGTTTGCATCGCCTCCTATTAGGATGGCCCTAGGCCCCAGCTCTTCGGCTATTCTGGCTAGATTGTCCAGGTATGGCCCAATGGGCTGGTCTGGCTCGAAGTAGTAGGATACGAGCGTGATCTCCCAGGCACTGGTTCGGATCCTCACCACCATGATGTTGTTAGTGGTGAGTTTTGGGCACTGTATGACATCAATGTCATTGTTGAATACGGCTATTGCCGCTTTGACAGTGCCCTCTCCATTGCCAGTGTTCTGGAAGATCCTCGCTCCCCTGTGATTCTTCATACTTCGAGCCCCGCCCACATAGGGTTCCTGAAGCAACGCCACGTCCAGCCTCTTTCTGCCCGATTCCAGCAGAAGTTCGCTGGTAGCGAGGTTCTTCCGCTGGAGGTTGGCCTGGGCTATCCTAATTGGCTTGCTACTGGTGGGATTCCACGTGGTGCCCTCAGCAATACGCAATGCTGGCCCGTGCCAATGCGTCCCACTTGCGCCTTACTGGACACTCCTCACTGAATGCGTTGTGTCCGGTTTGGTCCAGCTTGGCGCTTGTGCAGTTGCAGCACGATGGGAGCGCATTGGCGAGCCAGTCGGCGCATGCTGACTTCATGTGAGGCCCCCCGCAGTGGCTACACTTGACGACGGTTTCCTTACAGAACCGTCGCCCGTGCCCGTAGCCGAGGCACATGGAGCACTGCACGAGCGGAGATTGTGCTTGTGCTCGTGGAGATGCTTGGTGTCAGAGTTGGTCTCGGTTTTATTACTATTGCCGTACTTGATGCAGTTGAAACAGCTGTATTTTTCAGGGTTGTGTTTATTGGGGCAGGTGTCGGGTTGGTGGTCTTCAGAGGCGCAGAGGACGCAGGGATGAACAGTGGCGGTGCACTTGTTACCCGTATGGCCGAATTGTAGGCACTTGCGGCACTGGACGAAGCGCGAGAATGCTTCGGTGTGGACTCGTTGGTGATCCACTGCCACTCTTTCTAAGGCCAGGAAGTGAGCGTACTGTTCCGGGCGCACTTCAAGTACGGCGTTATATAGGGCCTCGTTCCTGTTGGATGTGAGAAAACACAGTCTCAATGCTTCAGAGGGTATGGTGTTTTGATAGCTTATTATCTTTATTAGCTCTGACTTTTCTATACGTTTCGATATTCCTTTCAATATCACCAGTGGTGGACGTCTCTTGACACCTTCGGCCTGCAACTCTTTGGTGTTATTGACAGCACTGATTATTTCTCGGCACTGTAGGTCGTTGTCAAACTCCACAAGGATACGGCCCTTTGATACTGGTTTGACTTTGCTCGGGGCAAATTTACGATCCTTGAAGGTGATCTGTTTCTTCCACGTATTAATGGTTTGATCCACTTCGGAAGAGTCAGTTGGAGTGATGATAATTGCAGGTTTTTGTGGTTGAGGTTTAGGGGGGGGAGTTGCCTGAACTACGGCTGCGTATGAGGCTTTTTGTTTGGTGAGTTCAGTAGTTAATTTATTTATTTGGTCGTTGACACCGGCGAGAATCTCTTGCTTTAGAGTTTGTAGTTCTATCCCAGGTGTTGTTAAGGATGCGGGGGCGATGGGTGTCTCGGTAAGTAGGACTTTACGAATACCTTCAGCGGCTTCAAGGATGGCTTTTTTATTCTTAGTGGTGACGCTTTTCCCTTCGTTAACAGCCTCTATGATGGCCGCAGTAAAATTGAAGATTTTAGCAGAAAAATCTAAATTTCCCGGATCTTTAGCTCTATTTTCCGAAGTATTCGGCGGTTCGGGATTATCCATTTTACAGTTTCATATATGTTCTCAAATGTGAGAAGTCCTAAGGGTTGAAGGATGTGCTAAGAGAAACGATTAATGCCGATAAAAATAGTTAAAGTTAAATTTATATTAAATTA
Organism: Ochropacha duplaris; assembly: GCA_951361185.1. Taxonomy (NCBI): domain Eukaryota; kingdom Metazoa; phylum Arthropoda; class Insecta; order Lepidoptera; family Drepanidae; genus Ochropacha; species Ochropacha duplaris. Next base: position 5,480 of record CATOAI010000007.1, read on the forward strand.
CAAGTTTTTGTAAGCAATTATGTATATATCTTTTGAATTTGACGTTTGATATTTATCTATACTTTATTTATTTACTTTGTAACAATAAAACTATATTAAAAAATTAGTTTTAAGTCTCAAAACACAAGTAATATTTTCACCTATTGACCAGAGTCTTAATGGTAAAGCAAAAACGGGTGGGCGGGTGGGGGAAAAAAGGCTCGTAGAGCGCCGTGGGTGGTACCAAACGAAGCGTCTCGTCGAGAGAAACTCGTTTGCGTGAAAAACTGTAGGACTTTAGAGGAAAATTCGGAAAATTTATTAGTTTTTAGTGATTTTACGTTAATTTTATACTAATTATTTGTATTTATTTCAGGTTCAGCGGTCGGAGAACGGTGCGGATGGTATCAATCGACGCGTGCAGCCAGGAGGCACTAATTCGTCACGAAACACTGGGGTCCTGTATACAATTTTGATGAAAAAATTGCAAAAAACGTGTATTATTTAATATTATTTTAATGAATTTACTGTAATATTGAAAATTTGAAAATCTAATTTAAGGCAACACTGAATTACAACGTGGAAGTCACGAGGGGGCGCGGAATCTATAATAATAGCAAAAAATTTGAAGGTTCTAAGTCACTTTTAACCTAAGTTATCGATGGGTTAGGTTAGGTTTTTTTTTTTTTTTTTTTTAAAAGTCCGGGAGCGCATCAGCGTCCCGGCCCGCGAGCTATCCTCTAACTTGGTCAGAGACTTTATTTTCTTTTGAATATATTTTCTTAATAATCGAGTTCATACAAAAGGGGGATTGGGGTAATAGGGTTTGGGGAGGGTTGTGGGTTTTATGTATACATTTTCATACTGTCATATTTTTAATTTTACTACATCTATTTATGTTACATACTACATTCTGTTCTATTACTATTATATAGTGCATACATATATATATATATATATATATTTTATTTATTTATTTTTTTCTATTTTATATACTGCATGTTATCTATTACATATTAAATCTTACACATTACAATCGTATCTTTATTGGTTTATCTTAACTTACTATTTGTATATTTTTTTTTTTTTTTTTTTTTTTCTCTATTTTTATTTTAAAACTATTACAATATTTGCTATATTAATTGTTTACGATGTTTTTATGAGCTATTCACCATATATTCTTATAATATAGGCGTAGCTACGGTTTATTTGTTTCTTAATATTACCTTATTTGCTATGCTTATGCAATAGTTAATAAAAATCTCTCTTGTTGTTTTGCAACCAATTAAATCTTTAAAGTTTTCTGCAACTATATTAGACTCCAGTTTTTGCTCTGTGTTGAATCTACAGGTTGAGTGGACGGGGCATTCTGTCAAGACATGGATTATTGTTTCCGGTACCCCGGGCTGACAGATGCACGAAGGGCTCTCCTTGCACCTGAAGCGATTCAGGTACTCAGAGAACCCCCCGTGCCCCGTCAGCGCCTGGGTGAGTACATTTCCAATTTCGAGACTTCTGGTTACTTTATAGGCCTCTACGGCATCGGGGAAAAATATTTTCGTTACCGCGGCCGTGCCCCCCGACTGATATCTCCGGTTCCACTCATCAAGCGAGTCCTTCCGGATGTGTCGCTTGATGAATGAGACCGGGGCCCTGTCGTAGTGTGGCTTCGTCTTGGTATGTAGTGCGGCTTCTTTGGCCAGTTGGTCGGCCCTTTCATTCCCCTCTATTCCGGCATGAGCTTTTATCCAGAATAGGGATATCTCCTTATTCTGGTGTTTTATGCTGCCTATATTGTCCCTTGTTTCTACCGCTAGAGGGTGGAGGGAGTCGCCGTCGATAACGGATTCCAAAGCTGATCTCGAGTCGCTAATCACTGCATAAGTGGTCTCTTTGCCTTCTAAGGCCACTTTTGTGGCTCGACATATTGCCAGCAGCTCCGCCTGGTAGACGGTGCAGTATGGCGACAACTTAAGTTTGAGGGTTTTGGTTTCGGCTCCGCCCTGCCACATGGATAGCGAGGCTCCAACTTTACCCTCAATCTTACTGCCGTCCGTGAATATTTGTACTGCACCGTCCACGCAGTCTGCAGCATCTTCCTGACTGACTAGGCATTCAAAGTGCAAGCCCATTCGCCTCACCGGGTGCGGTTTGTTGGTGGATGCCCAAAGCGTCTCTATCTCCCTGTCTCCCAGTACTGGCTGGGGCAGCCCCTTCTTGGCTTCGTAGAGAGTCGCAGCTTCTCTTATGCGAATATCAAGTGGGAGTATCCCGGCCAGCACTAGGGCGGCATTTAGGGATACAGTCCGGTATGCCTTGCATATCTTCTGCGCGAAGGCTCTTTGTACTACGTTCAGGTGTCTTTGAACTTTGAGCTTCTGGGTAGCAGGTGCCCATACGCTGGCCGCGTAAGACACAATGGGTTCCACGGTAGCGGTGTAAATGGTCCGGATTACCTCCGGGTGGAGACCCCAACTGACCCTGGCGGCCCTCGACAGCTGTTTGTAAACGTTCAGTGCTTTCTTACAAACGTTTGAGACGTGGCTGTTGAACGTCAGCTTCTCGTCGATCGTGAGCCCCAGGATCTTAATTTCCTTGGACATTCCAATGCAGGTCCCTCCCATGGTCAGGCGCGGCGTGTCATGCTTAAGCTTCTTAGTGATTACCATGGCGCACGTCTTGTGCGGCGCAAACCTGAGCTTATTCATGACACCCCACGCCCGGACATGTTCGAGAGCCGCATTGGCCTGTCTTTCGATTTCCTGGGCAGTTTCTCCGGAAAACACCAGCACCACGTCGTCCGCAAAGGCCTGACAATAGTCACCTCTTTGCGTGAGACTTTTTAGTAACGGGTCCAGTAATAGATTCCATAGGATGGGGCCTCCTATTGATCCCTGAACACACCCTTTGTTGGTGCCTTTTGCGAACTCTCGGCCAGCATACCGTACCCGGACCTTGCGGTCGCTTAGGTAGCTGGCTACCATTCTCCTGAGGTTCGCTGGGCACTGCTCTTCCGCCAGTCTGATCTTTATAGCCGGCCACCACGCACTGTCGAAGGCCCCCTCTATGTCCAGAGACACCATCGTGATCAGTTTCCTCTCTTCGAGTTTACCTCTCACGTGCGCCATCAGGTCATAGAGGGAGTCTTCCGTGCTTCGTTGTGGCATAAAGCCGTACTGGCGGGGGCTAATACGGGGTGTCAGGTACCAACTTAACCTTCTAACCACCATCTTTTCCAGTACTTTCCCCATCACTGGTAGTAGTCCAATTGGTCTATAGGACTTGGTGCTGGTGTAGTCATCCTTCCCTGGTTTCCGCAGCACCACGACAATGGCTTCCTTCCATTCCGTGGGGAAGTGCATCAGTTGCCAACACTTGTTCAATATAGCCAGGTGGAGTTCCATGTTTTTTGTTACAAGCTGCTGGCATATGTCGGCGGTGAAGCCGTCTCCTCCAGGTGCCTTTTTTGGGTTAAAGCTCGACATCGCGGACCTGAGCTCCTCCGTAGTAAACGCCGGGTCATGAATATCATCATGGTCCGGGTCGTTTATCCGGTCAGCAAGAGCTCTCAACCGCGTGTGGTCTGGGTTATCTCCTTCACTCGTATCCTCTGGGTAGAAGGCCTCTGCCAGTATTCGCGCGGACTCATCCTGACCCACCTCTCCATTTCTTACTAACGGCAGGTCTTCCTGTCTTTTGGACGTGCACTTCATAACCCTATAGATTCCCTCCCAGACACCCTCCTTGTTTTGCTTTTGACAGAATCCCTTCCAACTATCGATTTGGCTTTTCTTGGCCGCTGATTCATACTTTTCTTTTTCTTCTAGATACCGGGCGATCACCCACTCTCTTCGGGATGGCGCAGCGCATCGGATCCTTCTCCTCTTGGTGGCGACTGCGCGCTTCATCGTCGCCAGTTCCTCGGACCACCATGGCAGGGTAAGTTTATTATTGTCTTTTTTCTTTGGCATAGCTTCATCGCACGCTTTTGTTATAGCATCTGTATATTTTCCAATGAATTGATCTAGTTTTTCTGTATTATTTATTTGTTCAACTTCTAATTTGGTAATTTTTTGTTCTATTGTTAATTGGTCTATTTTCTCATGAAATAGTTCCCAATTTGCTTTTTTTGTGTTATATTTCCTGGTGGTCCTTTTTATGCTAATGCCTTTTCCTTTCTGTAGTTTGATTTTCATTATTATGCCATTATGGTCCGAGCTCGTCAGGTCTTCAGCGACTCTCCATTCGTCCACCAGATCTAGCAGGTCCTCTGTACATAGCGTTACATCAACGTTGCTCGTGATCCTGCGCCCTCCTCTGATGGTATCGAAAGTGGGTTTGATTCCGCAGTTCAGCACCTGTAGGTTCAACTCTCCTATCGTGCCCACCAGTTCCTCCCCCCTGTCGTCGATGGCGCTACTACCCCACCACGTGCTCTTCGCATTGGCATCACCTCCAAACACAGCCTTTCTGGGCTTTAGCTCGTTCTTCACTAGCGTGAGGTGGTCCAGGTATGGCCCGATGGGTTGATCAGGCTCGAAGTAATACGAGACGGCCAGCATCTCCCACTCGCTCGTTCGCAGCTTCACCACCACGATGTTATTTGTGGTGAGTTTGGGGAACTGTGTGACATCGATGTCGTGGTCAAACACGACTATCGCTGCCTTCACCGTGCCCCCGCCGCTGTTCGCGTTTTGGTAGACCCTGGCCCCCCCGTACGACCCCATTTCCCTCGTGCTCCCCACGTATGGTTCCTGGACCAGTGCGAAGGCAACCTTGCGCTTCGTAGCCTCAAGCATGAGCTCCTGTGTGGCCAGCTTTTTTCTCTGGAGGTTAGCCTGTGCGATCACATATTGCTTTGTGGTAGTGTCCTGTGTGACGCCCGGGACAACGTTAGCAATACGCCACGCACGCTCTCGCTATCTCGTCCCACTTTCGCCTCACAGGGCACTCCATACTAAAGGCTGTGTGGGTTCCAGTTGTCAGTCCTGCCTTGGTGCAGTTGCAGCACTGTGGCGGTTCGCCAGAGAATCGGTCCGCACAGTCAGCGGACATGTGCGCTCCGCCACAGTAGCTGCACTTAATTTCCGTTTCTTTGCAGAAACGCCTGCTGTGGCCGTAACCGAGACAGTTTGAACATTGAACCAGTGGGGATTGGTCTTCTACTTGTACGCGCCGGATGTCGACGTGCATGGTTTCTTGTAATATGGGGTTAGGTTTTTTTTTTTTTTTTTTTTTTTTTTTTTTTTTTTTTTTTTTTTTTTCCTGTCCGGGAGCGACTATGCGTCCCGGCCCGCGAGCTAAGTCTCTAACTTAATTAGAGTTTTTATTTATCTTTATTTCTATGTACTATTAATAAGTATTTAACACAGGTTTGGGAGTAGGGTGTTGTGGGCAAGGATTAGGAGAGTTGGATTTGGGTGGGTATTCTTTATTTTACATGTTCTATAATCTTAATTTAATTACAGTTTTTTCTTATTTTCTAATTGTTCTTCTTAATTAAATGTATACATTTTAACAATTTTTATGTATTATGCTAGGGCACATTTTTTCTGTTTACTATCTTAACTTAACAACAATTACATATTTATTTTTATTTTCTTTACTTCTAACTTGTTTATAATTCTTATGATTTCTTAAATTTACACATTTACAACGCATTTTATTACAATTCTAGTTTTACATTTAAGCACATCTTATTCTAAGTTACAATTTATATCTTTTATTCAGTTTTTATCAGAACGAACAATGACGTTCTGGTATTATAATTTCACACATTGTTAACATAAAAAGTTTCTAGTTTTCTATATTCTGCTTTTCTGCCTTCTGATTCACAATAATACTATACAATATTTTTATCATCTCTTATATTATATGCTAGTCCCTAATATTTTATATAATATTATGATAGCATATTTTACTTAAGCATTTTTATTCCTCTTTATTACCCTCTCTGCAATTGTTTCACAGTAGCCTAGAAATTGGTCTCTCTTTTTACTTTTCATTATATCTACTATATTTCTTGACTCCAGTTTAATATCTAAGACTTGCTCGATCTCGAATCTTTCCCTACCAAATGCTGGGCATTCGAGCAATACATGTGGAACCGTTTCGCTTTTCGCGGGATCGCAGGTGCACGATGGGCTCTCTTTGCACCTGAAGCGGTTCAGGTATTCCGAGAACCCACCGTGCCCCGTCATGATCTGCGTCCGTATATACGTGATTTCAATTTTTCTTGTTATTCCGTATGCCGCAATCGCATCCGGGAAGAACATCTTTGTCACAGAGGCGGTCTCACCTGCTACATACCTCCGGTTCCACTCGTCAAGCGTCGCAATGCGAATGTTACGCCTGACGTGTGACACCGGGCACCTGTCGTAGTCGGGTTTCTTCTTCGACCTCATGGCAGCCTCCTTCGCTAGTTCATCAGCTCTTTCGTTTCCCTCCAACCCTGCGTGGGCTTTAATCCAGAACAGGTCTGCTATCTTGTTTTGGAGAGATACCGATTTTAAATTCTTTCTTGCCTCGACTGCGAGGGGATGGAGGCAGCTGTGGTTCTTTACTGATAGGAGGGCTGCCATGGAGTCGCTGTAGACACCAAATGTCCGCGCTCTGTGCTTCTCTATCTCCCTCGTTGCCCTGCTTAGCGCCAGCAGCTCTGCCTGGTAGACCGTGCAGTAACCTGGAAGAGCAAGCTTGAGGGCCTTGGTTTCGCGCTCGCTATTCCATATGGATAGCGCAGCGCCAACCCCGCCCTCAATCTTGCTCCCGTCGGTGAAGATGCGTATGTCATAGTTGCTGTGCAAACTGAGTTGTTCCTGGTCCACCAGGCTTACGAGCTCTATATTTGTGCATTCCGCGGGATGTGGGGCCTCGATCGCTGGGGCCATCCGCTCGACCTCCCTGTCCCCTAGATCTGGCTGGGGTACCCCCCTCCTAGCCTCATATAGCGAGGCTGCCTCTCCGACTCGTAGATCGAGAGGGAGTATCCCAGCCAGCGCCAGTGCCGAGTTCAGGGAGACCGTGCGGTAGGCTTTGCACATTCTCTGCGCGATTCCACGCTGTACCGCTCCCAGTTGTTTAATTATCCCGAGTTTCTTCGCGGCCGGGGCCCATACGCTTGCGGCATACAGAATAACGGGCTCTATGGTTGCCACATATATCACTCGAATGACCTCCGGGTGAAGTCCCCAGCTGGTTTTTGCTGCTCTGGTTAGTTGTTTATAGATGCCTATTGCTTTTCTACAGACATTGGAGACGTGCGCGTTGAAGGTAAGTTTGTCGTCGATTGTGACGCCAAGCATTTTTATCTCCTTTGACATGCCAATGTCGATCCCGCCCATGCTCAACCGTGGGGTGTCGTATTTTAGTTTGCGCGTGATGACCATGGCACTGGTTTTATGCGGAGCAAATTTTAGCTTGTTTTTTACACCCCACGCCCGAACATGTTCGAGTGCGGCATTAGCACGTCCCTGGACCTCTTGTGCTGTTTCGCCATCGAAGACCAACACTACATCGTCGGCAAACGCCTGGCAGTGGTCGCCCCGTGCCTCCAAGCTTTTCAGGAGTGGGTCCAGCAGAAGGTTCCACAGAATTGGGCCCCCGATGGATCCCTGAACACATCCTTTGTTCGTCTCTTTACCATATTCCTCCCCGGCATATCTTACTCTGACCTTCCTGTCTTGGAGATAACTGTCCATGACCCTCCTCAAGTTTAGCGGACACTTTTCCTCAGCCAGTCGGACCCTTATGGCCGGCCACCAGGCGCTGTCGAAGGCCCCCTCTATATCCAATGATACTAATGTAACGATTTTCTTTTGTTCCAGCTTGCTGCGGACGTGCTGCATTAGAGTATAGAGGGAGTCCTCGGTGCTCCTCTGTGGCATGAATCCGTACTGGCGAGTACTCATCCTTGGCACTAAATGAAACTTAAGGCGGGCCACCAGCATCTTCTCCAGGATCTTGCCTAGTATTGGTAGTAGTCCGATTGGCCTGTAGGCTTTCGGCGATGTGTAGTTGTCCTTTCCTGGTTTTTTCAGTACTATGACTGTCGCCTCTTTCCACGCCTCGGGGAAGTGATGGTATGTTAGGCACTTGTTCAGGAGTGCCAGGAACAGTTCAGGGTCCCGTACAATGGCCTGGCTACTTATGTCGGCAGTGAAGCCGTCCGCCCCCGGGGCCTTTTTTGGGTTGAAGGAGCCGCTTGCCTGTTCTAGTTCTGCCAGTGTGAACGGTGGGTCATTTAGGCTTTCTTGTTCTTCAGTGTTTGCTTTGTCCGCCTCAGTTCTAATGTGGCTATGGTAAGGATTATCACTGTCTACATTGTCTTCAGGGTAAAAAGTCTCTGCTAGCAGCTTTACTGACCCCTTTGCATCCAGAGCTTCCCCTTCCCTTTCCAGCGGCAGATCCTCTTCCCTACGTGTAGTCCGCCCAATCACCCTGTAGATCCCTTCCCAGACCCCTTCCCTGTCCTGTTTGTTGCAGAACTCCTTCCAGCTTTCCGTTTGGGCTTTTGCAGCTTCCGACTCATATTTTTCTTTTTGTTTCAGGTACTCCTCGACGACCTTCGATCTGCGGACTGGAGCGGCGCATCTAATTCTTCGCTTCTTCGTGGCGACCTCCTTCTTCATCTTCACGAGTTCCTCGGACCACCACGGCAAGGTAAGCTTTTCATTGGTTTTCTTAACTGGGATTGCTTGGGCACATGCTTCTTTTATTGCTTTGGTGTAGTTGTTTATTGCTTTGTCTATTTGCTTTTTATTTTGGATTTTATCTATTTCTGCTTTAGTGATGTGGTTATCTAATAGTGATTGGTTTAGTTTCTCATGAAACTTTTGCCAGTCTGCCTTTTTTGTGTTATAAATTCTTGTTGTTCTATTTACTTTTATTCCGGCGGATTTCTGTAGCCTAGCACTGAAAGTTATGCCGTTGTGGTCCGAGCTCGTGAGACCCTCGTCTACCTTCCAGTCATCCACGTGGTCCAGGAGGTCCGTCGAACAGGCTGTAATGTCGACAAAGCTGCAGTAGCGCTGTCCGCCCCTGATAGTGTCGAAGGTCGGAGTTTCCCCTCTGTTGAGTATGTTAAGGCCCAGCTCCTGTAGGGTACCAAATACGTCTTCCCCTCTGTGGTCGATTGTCGGGCTGCCCCACCAGGTATTCTTTGCATTAGCGTCCCCACCGATTATCCATCTTTTTGATGCAAGCTCCTTCTCTATCTTCCCCAGGTGTTCTAGGTATGGCTCTATGGGCTGGTCCGGTTCAAAGTAGAAGGAAACAAGCGTGACCTCCCAGGCACTGGTTTGGATTCCCACCACGACGATGTTATTTGTGGTGAGTTTCGGGTACTGTTTGACACATAGGTCTTTGTCAAAGATGGCTATCGCCGCCTTAACAGTCCCATCTCCTGTACCAGTGCTCTGGAAGATTCTTACGCCCCTGTGATTCCTCATGCTTTTTGCCCCGCCCACATAGGGTTCCTGGAGGAGCGCTACCGCAACTCCGCGCTGCTCTGCTTCGATTAGGAGCTCATTAGTTGCCAATTTTTTACGCTGAAGATTTGCTTGCATCATTTTGTACGCCACTGGGACAACGTTAGCAATACGCCACGGAAGCTCTTGCTACTTCGTCCCACTTTCGCCTCACGGGGCATTCCATGCTAAAGGCTGTGTGGGTTCCAGCTGTCAGTCCAGCCTTTGTGCAGTTGCAGCACTGTGGCGGTTCGCCAGAAAGTCGGTCCGCGCAGTCAGCGGACATGTGCGTTCCGCCGCAGTAGCTGCATTTAATTTCAGTTTCTTTGCAGAAACGCTTGCTGTGGCCGTAACCGAGGCAGCCCGAGCATTGGACCAGTGGGGATTGGTCTTCTACCTGTACGCGCCTGATGTCAATGTGCATGGTTTCTTGTTGGATGGCTCTTTTCCAAACGATGGGGGAAACGCTAATTACTACGTGCGTAGTGTGCGGATTTCTCGCTCTCCTTCTGAATTTTATTGCAATTCTGTCTTCCCCTTCGCCGAGGCCTTGGAAGACGCTTCGGTTCTGGTTCCTCAGTGCTTTCTTAATGTCCTCGTCCGAGTTATCTCTGAGGACATTTCTGAGGATTAAGAGTGGATCTTTGTTTTTAATTTCCTCGACGATGAGGTTGACTCCTTCCTTCTCAAGCCTGGTCTTGATTTTGCTGCGTTCTTCCTTTGTTTCCAGCCCGATTATAATTTTCCTATCCTTTGCCTTCCTCACCCTCTCCACTTGGACCCATCCTTCTTTTGCGTCTATTGCTTGCCTCACCTTTTCCAATACCTCTTCTCCAGTATTGGATTCGTCTTTTGAGGTAACGATGACTGAGTGCAGGGTTTTTACCTTCGGTTTGGGCTTAAGTGTCTCTGCGTAGGTGGGAGCTCTATTATTTATCTCCGATACCATCCTTCCCATTTCTTGGGTAGTTGTTTCGAGGGCTCGGATTCCCTTAATTATGTCCTCGTCATTTTGTCGCACGTCATCTCGTGCCCTTCTTTGGCTTTCCACCTCTACCTGCAGCTTTTCCATCATCTGGTTACCCTCCTTCACTAGACGGGTCTGCTCTTCTAGTGTGGAGCGCAACCAGGTGATTTGGCTGAGGTCCTCTCCTGCCTGTCCTATGTCCTGTCCTCTGCCCTGCACTTTATCCTGTCCGTCTCCTTCATTCTCCGCCTCTTTCACCAGCTGATAGAGCCGATCAATCGCCGCTGTCACCTCCGTCTTTATTTCCGATTTTAAGTTTCGCGAGTTGCTGAGGTGGAGCTTTGCCTTGTTCAGGCATGCCCTCGCCTCAGCAACTCGTGTCGGGTAGACCTGTTTGGTCAGTGGGCTCTTTGGGGACTCTGTCAGTGTGCCGGACTTTCCTGCTTTGCTCTCTTGACTGAGGGCAGTCCTTATTTTCGACTTCGGTAGGTCCTGGGTCTTACTCTGGGCACTAGGTTGGGTGGCGCTCTTGCCTGCCTCCCAATCTCCAATACTTTTCCGGACTCCGAAGGTCCTGTCGGTTGCTGCCGGTCCGGCCTGGTCAGTTTTCACCGGTGACTTCTTCGAGGGGGGACTACGGATGGTCGCCATGTTGTAGGAGCTCGCGGTATATGTATAGACAGTTCGTAAAAAACTGGTGTCAATTGTATATAGTGTAAAAAAATAAAATAAACAAACAAATGTAAAGGGTATAGATATATAAAGTAAGTTTAAGAAAATTTTGTCAACTTTAACCTAAAGTTGTTAAAACTGCAGAGAGGTCAATAAAGGAATAAAATAGTCTCTACCACCACTAATCGGTGGCCAGGCGGTCGAGTGGGCCCTCAATAAAAGGCCCGTCCTTAAGCTTATAACTAACAAAAAATTTAAAAATAAACAAATAATTTTGACTCTATGTAGAGTCAGTCTGATTCGTGGGGCTAAAGGCCCGGATGAAGCCCTTTACAATGTAGAAAACCGCGTCGAATTTGGTTGGGTAGTTTAGGAGGTACGGCCTTTTGAATATTTTCAAAATGGCCGCCCAAACTTAGGTCTAGAGTTAGACCAACGGTTATCTCCGTCAGTTCCGGTCGGATTTGGACGCGGTTTGGACTACGGGGGTCTGTTTTGCACCTTCTATCGTTTTGGTTACTCAGAAAAACTCAATTTTTTGGACCCCCCAATTTGAGTCCTATGTGCCCAAGGATGACTAAGGGATCTGGCCAAACCCAATGGTGAAAGCCCCAGCTCTCTACGACCACCCGTTGGGAAGATATCCGCGGTTGAAGTAATCCAAGATGGCCGACCAGCTGTCAATGTCAATCTTTGGACTGCGGTATCTCCCCTCCTGATGGTCGCAGAAATCCCGCGTTTGGGCTTAAATAGCTCAGCCTGACCCGCCCTATCGTCTGGAACCACCTCTGACACTTCAAAAATTTTTGTCTTGGATTTGCCTGAAATTTGGGGGCGGGGTAGTCAGAAGATCCCCAAGCCCAAAACCGAAATCCGCGTCCTCCTGCGACTTCGGGCTCCAAAGTTGTGGCTGGTTGAAATTTAACAAGATGGCCG
>CATOAI010000007.1:22500-31694 GCA_951361185.1 Ochropacha duplaris
CGTTGAACGTCAGCTTGCTGTCGATTGTGAGCCCCAAGATCTTGATCTCGTCGGACATGCCAATGTCGACCCCTCCCATGCTCAGGAGAGGTGTGTCAAATTTAAGCTTCCGCGTTAAGACCATCGCCTTTGTCTTATGCGGGGCAAACTTCAGCTTATTTTTGACACCCCACTCCCGAACATACTCGAGAGCGGCATTGGCCTGTCGCTGTACCTCCAGCGCCGACTCGCCGGCAAACAACAGGACGACATCGTCGGCGAACGCCTGGCAGTAGTCGCCCCGCTGCTCTAGGCCTCTCAGCAATGGGTCGAGAAGAAGGTTCCAGAGGATGGGGCCGCCGATGGAGCCTTGTACGCAACCTTTGTTGGTGCTTTTGGCGTACTCCTCACCGGCGTACCTCACCCTTACCGTACGGTTCCGAAGGTAGCTGTCGATGACTCTCCTGATGTTCACCGGACACTTTTCCTCAGCCAGTCGGACTCTGATCGCAGGCCACCAGGCACTGTCGAAGGCTCCCTCTATGTCCAGCGATATCATGGTGATCAGCTTCTTCTTCGCTAGATAACCATGTATCTGCTGCATTAGGTCATAGAGGGAGTCCTCGGTGCTCCTCTGGGGCATGAATCCGTACTGGCGAGTACTCATCCGGGGAATCAGGTGCCATTGCAACCTTCGGACCACCATCTTCTCGAAGATCTTCCCCATCACTGAGAGCAAACCTATGGGCCGGTACGACTTTGGGTCGCGGTAGTCGTCCTTGCCGGGCTTTCGCAGGACGACTACGGTGGCTTCTTTCCAGGCTGTTGGGAAGCAGGACAATTCGAGGCATTTGTTGAGCAGGGCAAGGTGAAGTTCGGGGTCTTTGGAGATAACCTGGCTGCAGATGTCGGCGGTTAGTCCATCCGCCCCGGGGGCCTTCTTGGGGTTAAAGCTTTCCACCGCGGATTTCAGCTCTTGCAACGTAAACGGTGGGTCATGTTGTTCATCATGAGCCCAGCCGTTTACGTGCTCGGCTGAGGCTCTTGTCCATCGGTGGTCGGCATTGTCCCCACTTTCCAGGTCCTCCGGGTAGAAGGTCTCCGCCAACGTCCGCGCGGATTCCTGCTGGGTCATCTCTTTCCCGTCCTTCACTAGAGGTAGGTCCTCGTGCCTTGCGGCAGTTTTCCCTATAACCCTATAGATGCCCTGCCAAACCCCTTCCTTGTCCTGCTTCCCACAGAAGCTCTTCCAGCTCTCAGTTTGAGCTTTTGCTGCTTCCGCTTCATACTTTTCTCTCGCTTGCAGGTACTCCTCGACGACTTTTGCTCTCCGGACTGGCGCTGCACATCGGATCCTGCGCTTCCTGGTGGTGACTTCTCTCTTCATCTTCGCGAGTTCATCGGACCACCACGGCACGTTAAGTTTCTCCTTGGCTGTCTTTTTGGGGATATAGAGACCACACGCCTCTACAACACTACCTAGATATTTATCCAAAGTTTGTTCCAAATTTGTAAGTTCTTTAATTTTGACAATTTCGTTTACGTTAATTTTGTTTGCTACTTTTAACTGGTCCATCTTCTCATGAAGCTGGACCCAGTTAGCTTTTTTTGTATTGTAGATGCGTGTGGTTCTCTGAATGCGTATCCCCTTTGATCTCTGTAGGTTCAACTTAAAGGTGATGCCGTTGTGGTCCGAGCTCGTGAGGCCTTCCTCCACCTTCCAGTCTTCCACCAGGCCGAGAAGATCCGAAGTGCAGGCTGTCACGTCGACGTGACTCGTGTAGCGCCGACCACCCCGCACGGTGTCAAAAGTCGGGGTGTCGCCGTCGTTGAGTACCTGCAAGCCTATTTCCTCTAGAGCGCCCGCCATCTCCTCCCCTCTGTGGTCGACTCGTCCGCTTCCCCACCAGCTGCTTTTCGCGTTTGCATCGCCTCCTATTAGGATGGCCCTAGGCCCCAGCTCTTCGGCTATTCTGGCTAGATGCTCCAGGTATGGCCCAATGGGCTGGTCTGGCTCGAAGTAGTAGGATACGAGCGTGATCTCCCAGGCACTGGTTCGGATCCTCACCACCATGATGTTGTTAGTGGTGAGTTTTGGGCACTGTATGACATCAATGTCATTGTTGAATACGGCTATTGCCGCTTTGACAGTGCCCTCTCCATTGCCAGTGTTCTGGAAGATCCTCGCTCCCCTGTGATTCTTTATACTTCGAGCCCCGCCCACATAGGGTTCCTGAAGCAACGCCACGTCCAGCCTCTTTCTGCCCGATTCCAGCAGAAGTTCGCTGGTAGCGAGGTTCTTCCGCTGGAGGTTGGCCTGGGCTATCCTAATTGGCTTGCTACTGGTGGGATTCCACGTGGTGCCCTCAGCAATACGCAATGCTGGCCCGTGCCAATGCGTCCCACTTGCGCCTTACTGGACACTCCTCACTGAATGCGTTGTGTCCGGTTTGGTCCAGCTTGGCGCTTGTGCAGTTGCAGCACGATGGGAGCGCATTGGCGAGGTTAGGTTAGGTTAGGTTAGGTTAGGTTAGGTTAGGTTAGGTTAGGTTAGGTTAGGTTAGGTTAGGTTAGGTTAGGTTAGGTTAGGTTAGGTTAGGTTAGGTTAGGTTAGGTTAGGTTAGGTTAGGTTAGGTTAGGTTAGGTTAGGTTAGGTTAGGTTAGGTTAGGTTAGGTTAGGTTAGGTTAGGTTAGGTTAGGTTAGGTTAGGTTAGGTTAGGTTAGGTTAGGTTAGGTTAGGTTAGGTTAGGTTAGGTTAGGTTAGGTTAGGTTAGGTTAGGTTAGGTTAGGTTAGGTTAGGTTAGGTTAGGTTAGGTTAGGTTAGGTTAGGTTAGGTTAGGTTAGGTTAGGTTAGGTTAGGTTAGGTTAGGTTAGGTTAGGTTAGGTTAGGTTAGGTTAGGTTAGGTTAGGTTAGGTTAGGTTAGGTTAGGTTAGGTTAGGTTAGGTTAGGTTAGGTTAGGTTAGGTTAGGTTAGGTTAGGTTAGGTTAGGTTAGGTTAGGTTAGGTTAGGTTAGGTTAGGTTAGGTTAGGTTAGGTTAGGTTAGGTTAGGTTAGGTTAGGTTAGGTTAGGTTAGGTTAGGTTAGGTTAGGTTAGGTTAGGTTAGGTTAGGTTAGGTTAGGTTAGGTTAGGTTAGGTTAGGTTAGGTTAGGTTAGGTTAGGTTAGGTTAGGTTAGGTTAGGTTAGGTTAGGTTAGGTTAGGTTAGGTTAGGTTAGGTTAGGTTAGGTTAGGTTAGGTTAGGTTAGGTTAGGTTAGGTTAGGTTAGGTTAGGTTAGGTTAGGTTAGGTTAGGTTAGGTTAGGTTAGGTTAGGTTAGGTTAGGTTAGGTTAGGTTAGGTTAGGTTAGGTTAGGTTAGGTTAGGTTAGGTTAGGTTAGGTTAGGTTAGGTTAGGTTAGGTTAGGTTAGGTTAGGTTAGGTTAGGTTAGGTTAGGTTAGGTTAGGTTAGGTTAGGTTAGGTTAGGTTAGGTTAGGTTAGGTTAGGTTAGGTTAGGTTAGGTTAGGTTAGGTTAGGTTAGGTTAGGTTAGGTTAGGTTAGGTTAGGTTAGGTTAGGTTAGGTTAGGTTAGGTTAGGTTAGGTTAGGTTAGGTTAGGTTAGGTTAGGTTAGGTTAGGTTAGGTTAGGTTAGGTTAGGTTAGGTTAGGTTAGGTTAGGTTAGGTTAGGTTAGGTTAGGTTAGGTTAGGTTAGGTTAGGTTAGGTTAGGTTAGGTTAGGTTAGGTTAGGTTAGGTTAGGTTAGGTTAGGTTAGGTTAGGTTAGGTTAGGTTAGGTTAGGTTAGGTTAGGTTAGGTTAGGTTAGGTTAGGTTAGGTTAGGTTAGGTTAGGTTAGGTTAGGTTAGGTTAGGTTAGGTTAGGTTAGGTTAGGTTAGGTTAGGTTAGGTTAGGTTAGGTTAGGTTAGGTTAGGTTAGGTTAGGTTAGGTTAGGTTAGGTTAGGTTAGGTTAGGTTAGGTTAGGTTAGGTTAGGTTAGGTTAGGTTAGGTTAGGTTAGGTTAGGTTAGGTTAGGTTAGGTTAGGTTAGGTTAGGTTAGGTTAGGTTAGGTTAGGTTAGGTTAGGTTAGGTTAGGTTAGGTTAGGTTAGGTTAGGTTAGGTTAGGTTAGGTTAGGTTAGGTTAGGTTAGGTTAGGTTAGGTTAGGTTAGGTTAGGTTAGGTTAGGTTAGGTTAGGTTAGGTTAGGTTAGGTTAGGTTAGGTTAGGTTAGGTTAGGTTAGGTTAGGTTAGGTTAGGTTAGGTTAGGTTAGGTTAGGTTAGGTTAGGTTAGGTTAGGTTAGGTTAGGTTAGGTTAGGTTAGGTTAGGTTAGGTTAGGTTAGGTTAGGTTAGGTTAGGTTAGGTTAGGTTAGGTTAGGTTAGGTTAGGTTAGGTTAGGTTAGGTTAGGTTAGGTTAGGTTAGGTTAGGTTAGGTTAGGTTAGGTTAGGTTAGGTTAGGTTAGGTTAGGTTAGGTTAGGTTAGGTTAGGTTAGGTTAGGTTAGGTTAGGTTAGGTTAGGTTAGGTTAGGTTAGGTTAGGTTAGGTTAGGTTAGGTTAGGTTAGGTTAGGTTAGGTTAGGTTAGGTTAGGTTAGGTTAGGTTAGGTTAGGTTAGGTTAGGTTAGGTTAGGTTAGGTTAGGTTAGGTTAGGTTAGGTTAGGTTAGGTTAGGTTAGGTTAGGTTAGGTTAGGTTAGGTTAGGTTAGGTTAGGTTAGGTTAGGTTAGGTTAGGTTAGGTTAGGTTAGGTTAGGTTAGGTTAGGTTAGGTTAGGTTAGGTTAGGTTAGGTTAGGTTAGGTTAGGTTAGGTTAGGTTAGGTTAGGTTAGGTTAGGTTAGGTTAGGTTAGGTTAGGTTAGGTTAGGTTAGGTTAGGTTAGGTTAGGTTAGGTTAGGTTAGGTTAGGTTAGGTTAGGTTAGGTTAGGTTAGGTTAGGTTAGGTTAGGTTAGGTTAGGTTAGGTTAGGTTAGGTTAGGTTAGGTTAGGTTAGGTTAGGTTAGGTTAGGTTAGGTTAGGTTAGGTTAGGTTAGGTTAGGTTAGGTTAGGTTAGGTTAGGTTAGGTTAGGTTAGGTTAGGTTAGGTTAGGTTAGGTTAGGTTAGGTTAGGTTAGGTTAGGTTAGGTTAGGTTAGGTTAGGTTAGGTTAGGTTAGGTTAGGTTAGGTTAGGTTAGGTTAGGTTAGGTTAGGTTAGGTTAGGTTAGGTTAGGTTAGGTTAGGTTAGGTTAGGTTAGGTTAGGTTAGGTTAGGTTAGGTTAGGTTAGGTTAGGTTAGGTTAGGTTAGGTTAGGTTAGGTTAGGTTAGGTTAGGTTAGGTTAGGTTAGGTTAGGTTAGGTTAGGTTAGGTTAGGTTAGGTTAGGTTAGGTTAGGTTAGGTTAGGTTAGGTTAGGTTAGGTTAGGTTAGGTTAGGTTAGGTTAGGTTAGGTTAGGTTAGGTTAGGTTAGGTTAGGTTAGGTTAGGTTAGGTTAGGTTAGGTTAGGTTAGGTTAGGTTAGGTTAGGTTAGGTTAGGTTAGGTTAGGTTAGGTTAGGTTAGGTTAGGTTAGGTTAGGTTAGGTTAGGTTAGGTTAGGTTAGGTTAGGTTAGGTTAGGTTAGGTTAGGTTAGGTTAGGTTAGGTTAGGTTAGGTTAGGTTAGGTTAGGTTAGGTTAGGTTAGGTTAGGTTAGGTTAGGTTAGGTTAGGTTAGGTTAGGTTAGGTTAGGTTAGGTTAGGTTAGGTTAGGTTAGGTTAGGTTAGGTTAGGTTAGGTTAGGTTAGGTTAGGTTAGGTTAGGTTAGGTTAGGTTAGGTTAGGTTAGGTTAGGTTAGGTTAGGTTAGGTTAGGTTAGGTTAGGTTAGGTTAGGTTAGGTTAGGTTAGGTTAGGTTAGGTTAGGTTAGGTTAGGTTAGGTTAGGTTAGGTTAGGTTAGGTTAGGTTAGGTTAGGTTAGGTTAGGTTAGGTTAGGTTAGGTTAGGTTAGGTTAGGTTAGGTTAGGTTAGGTTAGGTTAGGTTAGGTTAGGTTAGGTTAGGTTAGGTTAGGTTAGGTTAGGTTAGGTTAGGTTAGGTTAGGTTAGGTTAGGTTAGGTTAGGTTAGGTTAGGTTAGGTTAGGTTAGGTTAGGTTAGGTTAGGTTAGGTTAGGTTAGGTTAGGTTAGGTTAGGTTAGGTTAGGTTAGGTTAGGTTAGGTTAGGTTAGGTTAGGTTAGGTTAGGTTAGGTTAGGTTAGGTTAGGTTAGGTTAGGTTAGGTTAGGTTAGGTTAGGTTAGGTTAGGTTAGGTTAGGTTAGGTTAGGTTAGGTTAGGTTAGGTTAGGTTAGGTTAGGTTAGGTTAGGTTAGGTTAGGTTAGGTTAGGTTAGGTTAGGTTAGGTTAGGTTAGGTTAGGTTAGGTTAGGTTAGGTTAGGTTAGGTTAGGTTAGGTTAGGTTAGGTTAGGTTAGGTTAGGTTAGGTTAGGTTAGGTTAGGTTAGGTTAGGTTAGGTTAGGTTAGGTTAGGTTAGGTTAGGTTAGGTTAGGTTAGGTTAGGTTAGGTTAGGTTAGGTTAGGTTAGGTTAGGTTAGGTTAGGTTAGGTTAGGTTAGGTTAGGTTAGGTTAGGTTAGGTTAGGTTAGGTTAGGTTAGGTTAGGTTAGGTTAGGTTAGGTTAGGTTAGGTTAGGTTAGGTTAGGTTAGGTTAGGTTAGGTTAGGTTAGGTTAGGTTAGGTTAGGTTAGGTTAGGTTAGGTTAGGTTAGGTTAGGTTAGGTTAGGTTAGGTTAGGTTAGGTTAGGTTAGGTTAGGTTAGGTTAGGTTAGGTTAGGTTAGGTTAGGTTAGGTTAGGTTAGGTTAGGTTAGGTTAGGTTAGGTTAGGTTAGGTTAGGTTAGGTTAGGTTAGGTTAGGTTAGGTTAGGTTAGGTTAGGTTAGGTTAGGTTAGGTTAGGTTAGGTTAGGTTAGGTTAGGTTAGGTTAGGTTAGGTTAGGTTAGGTTAGGTTAGGTTAGGTTAGGTTAGGTTAGGTTAGGTTAGGTTAGGTTAGGTTAGGTTAGGTTAGGTTAGGTTAGGTTAGGTTAGGTTAGGTTAGGTTAGGTTAGGTTAGGTTAGGTTAGGTTAGGTTAGGTTAGGTTAGGTTAGGTTAGGTTAGGTTAGGTTAGGTTAGGTTAGGTTAGGTTAGGTTAGGTTAGGTTAGGTTAGGTTAGGTTAGGTTAGGTTAGGTTAGGTTAGGTTAGGTTAGGTTAGGTTAGGTTAGGTTAGGTTAGGTTAGGTTAGGTTAGGTTAGGTTAGGTTAGGTTAGGTTAGGTTAGGTTAGGTTAGGTTAGGTTAGGTTAGGTTAGGTTAGGTTAGGTTAGGTTAGGTTAGGTTAGGTTAGGTTAGGTTAGGTTAGGTTAGGTTAGGTTAGGTTAGGTTAGGTTAGGTTAGGTTAGGTTAGGTTAGGTTAGGTTAGGTTAGGTTAGGTTAGGTTAGGTTAGGTTAGGTTAGGTTAGGTTAGGTTAGGTTAGGTTAGGTTAGGTTAGGTTAGGTTAGGTTAGGTTAGGTTAGGTTAGGTTAGGTTAGGTTAGGTTAGGTTAGGTTAGGTTAGGTTAGGTTAGGTTAGGTTAGGTTAGGTTAGGTTAGGTTAGGTTAGGTTAGGTTAGGTTAGGTTAGGTTAGGTTAGGTTAGGTTAGGTTAGGTTAGGTTAGGTTAGGTTAGGTTAGGTTAGGTTAGGTTAGGTTAGGTTAGGTTAGGTTAGGTTAGGTTAGGTTAGGTTAGGTTAGGTTAGGTTAGGTTAGGTTAGGTTAGGTTAGGTTAGGTTAGGTTAGGTTAGGTTAGGTTAGGTTAGGTTAGGTTAGGTTAGGTTAGGTTAGGTTAGGTTAGGTTAGGTTAGGTTAGGTTAGGTTAGGTTAGGTTAGGTTAGGTTAGGTTAGGTTAGGTTAGGTTAGGTTAGGTTAGGTTAGGTTAGGTTAGGTTAGGTTAGGTTAGGTTAGGTTAGGTTAGGTTAGGTTAGGTTAGGTTAGGTTAGGTTAGGTTAGGTTAGGTTAGGTTAGGTTAGGTTAGGTTAGGTTAGGTTAGGTTAGGTTAGGTTAGGTTAGGTTAGGTTAGGTTAGGTTAGGTTAGGTTAGGTTAGGTTAGGTTAGGTTAGGTTAGGTTAGGTTAGGTTAGGTTAGGTTAGGTTAGGTTAGGTTAGGTTAGGTTAGGTTAGGTTAGGTTAGGTTAGGTTAGGTTAGGTTAGGTTAGGTTAGGTTAGGTTAGGTTAGGTTAGGTTAGGTTAGGTTAGGTTAGGTTAGGTTAGGTTAGGTTAGGTTAGGTTAGGTTAGGTTAGGTTAGGTTAGGTTAGGTTAGGTTAGGTTAGGTTAGGTTAGGTTAGGTTAGGTTAGGTTAGGTTAGGTTAGGTTAGGTTAGGTTAGGTTAGGTTAGGTTAGGTTAGGTTAGGTTAGGTTAGGTTAGGTTAGGTTAGGTTAGGTTAGGTTAGGTTAGGTTAGGTTAGGTTAGGTTAGGTTAGGTTAGGTTAGGTTAGGTTAGGTTAGGTTAGGTTAGGTTAGGTTAGGTTAGGTTAGGTTAGGTTAGGTTAGGTTAGGTTAGGTTAGGTTAGGTTAGGTTAGGTTAGGTTAGGTTAGGTTAGGTTAGGTTAGGTTAGGTTAGGTTAGGTTAGGTTAGGTTAGGTTAGGTTAGGTTAGGTTAGGTTAGGTTAGGTTAGGTTAGGTTAGGTTAGGTTAGGTTAGGTTAGGTTAGGTTAGGTTAGGTTAGGTTAGGTTAGGTTAGGTTAGGTTAGGTTAGGTTAGGTTAGGTTAGGTTAGGTTAGGTTAGGTTAGGTTAGGTTAGGTTAGGTTAGGTTAGGTTAGGTTAGGTTAGGTTAGGTTAGGTTAGGTTAGGTTAGGTTAGGTTAGGTTAGGTTAGGTTAGGTTAGGTTAGGTTAGGTTAGGTTAGGTTAGGTTAGGTTAGGTTAGGTTAGGTTAGGTTAGGTTAGGTTAGGTTAGGTTAGGTTAGGTTAGGTTAGGTTAGGTTAGGTTAGGTTAGGTTAGGTTAGGTTAGGTTAGGTTAGGTTAGGTTAGGTTAGGTTAGGTTAGGTTAGGTTAGGTTAGGTTAGGTTAGGTTAGGTTAGGTTAGGTTAGGTTAGGTTAGGTTAGGTTAGGTTAGGTTAGGTTAGGTTAGGTTAGGTTAGGTTAGGTTAGGTTAGGTTAGGTTAGGTTAGGTTAGGTTAGGTTAGGTTAGGTTAGGTTAGGTTAGGTTAGGTTAGGTTAGGTTAGGTTAGGTTAGGTTAGGTTAGGTTAGGTTAGGTTAGGTTAGGTTAGGTTAGGTTAGGTTAGGTTAGGTTAGGTTAGGTTAGGTTAGGTTAGGTTAGGTTAGG